>PVJH01004845.1:0-119796 GCA_004026705.1 Nesogale talazaci | reverse complement strand
ACATCATCCACTTTCATCCCTAGAAAGGAATGACTGCAAATATGCCTGTTGGAGTAACGCTTAGCTATTTTGATAATCAAAATTCCCATAACATAATCCCCAGGCAGATCATGCTGATTGAATCTTTTTATGACAATGCAACAAAGCTAAAACAATTCTGTGATGTCTATGTGTCGTGGCTTCAATAAGTTTCTCCTTTTCCATGTTGGCCTTCCTTTTCCTTACTGGGATCCCTGGAGATGTGGGGAAGGAGCTGAATGAGGGGTGGGGGGTAACTCCCGTGTCCCAATAACAGACAAATTTTCAGTAGTTCTCTTTGTCTGTCATTGACTTTATTATTTCCTTCAGTCTCTTTCCCCCCAAGCATGAATTATCCTTAGATTAAAAATTGTTTCCATAAATGTAAAATCTCCCCTGACTAAACTGCCAAAAATGCTACCTCTGTTTCGACATCTTCACATGTTTACACCTGCAATGTGCAGAACACTGGGTATGTTAGCTGTAGCATTGCTGTCGGTTATTTTTTTGTGAACACAGAGGGGGATATGTGGACCTCATGTTACATCATTTAAAGGACTAGCTCTTCTCTTGCATCTGCTTTCTTCCTTTACAAATGAGAGAAATATAACTATTATCACATAAATACTCAAGATATTATATTAAATAAATCATCATTGTCTTCATCAAATATTCATGGAACATCTATTGAATATGAGTTACTGTGCTGGCTTGTGGGTCAAACAAGTGATCCAAGTTGCCAACAATTCATAGTCTGGAAAGAGAAAACAAAACATGGTAAGTGAAAAAGAGAAGACAGATACAACTTAAACATAAAATCTCTAAAAAGTCTAAAAAAGCCATAAAAAGGTATATAATCAAAAATCAACCTTTAAATGAGGAGAAAGAAAAGGTGGAGGAATAAGATTTAGAGAAGAAGAGAATTAGGATTGGGAAGAATGAGGTGCAAGAGGAGGAGAAAGTGCACCAGGCAGAGGGCAACAGTGAGAGGTGCACTGATCCTTGTAAGGAAGATTGGCTTGATGATGCAAATGTTCCCATATTGCCATGGGGAAGAGCTGAGGAAACGATGGAAGTCTGTTCCTTCCTCAATCCCCCATCTAGCACGTCAACAGAGCCTCTAGATTTCTGACTCACAGCTGGCAAATGCCTCCAGGTTCTCCTATCTGGTTTCTGCTCTGTAATACTTCAAATTATTCTTCAATTCCTGTGTGCAAAATCTACCTTTTGCCCCCCCCCCAATTATTCCACTTGCCACTGCCAGATTAAGTAGTTTGCTATTGTTCTCTTACATCCCTGCTTTAACATCATCAATGTATCTACCAAGTACAGCAGCAATGTGGCACCATAGTATGACCCCATGTGTATATTCACGATCACTTCTCCTATCTTTTCTAATCATACTCTTCCTTGAAGGGATGTTTTGACTTCCCATCTCCAGATCAGTTCCCCATACCCTTTACTTTTTCAACCTGCTCAAACCTTTCCAGTAATGATCCTAGACATGCCTCCTTAGAATCAGCGGGGTATATTATTTCTGTGGTTATTCAGCTTTTATTTTACTCTGCCCTGTAATTTCATATATTGGTTTTACTCATTGACTAAAATAATTGCTGCCTAACAGCCAAAATTTTGTCTTGGGTCATCTCTCCCCACCCCTTTTGGTACACAGCACTATTGTGAGGTGCTAGGTAAAAATAAAATTTTAAATTAATGATGTGGATTAATAAATGGATGATGAGTTCTAAATATACTAAATGCATTAGTTTTAGTTCTCAATGACTCCAGCAGTAACCTCTTCAACTCAAATTTTTCTGTCATTTACAAGGGAAGTAGAGCCTGATGTTTCTAGTACTGTGTTATAGAAATAAACACTTGTGTATCAAGAGGTTTACTTAAGGGACTCAGGACTGGGATCTAAGTTCTTGATACCAACTCAGTGTTTATTTAGACAATGCTAAAACCAGAAATCTTTCTTTGAACAAGTCAAAGGGCAAGCTTCAAAACAACAAGTGGTAAGAATTATTTTTGATACTTATTATCTCTATTTGGAGAAAAATAACAAAAATATCAGTAAAAGTCAGATGGTGTCTAATTTTATTGTTCAGAGAAATGAAGATTGCAACAAAAGAAGTAGAATGCTAAAAAAAAAAAAGTAGAATGCTAAACGGTAGTCCATAAGGCTCTTTCTCTCAATGAGCATCTGGTTTGGTGGTTTCAGACATGGCTATGAATAGGACGTGAGAGAAGTGCAGTCACATTGTGTGAATGGTAATCAATTTTATGATTATATATATATGATTTATTGAATGGAAAACTAATTTTTACCCTAAATTTTCACCTAAATCACAAGAGTTTAAACTTTCTTTTACATAACTAGGATTCAATTGTTGAACATTAATCGATGTAAAATCATTTCACCACACATAAAACTCACCAAAACATCATCTTACAGAAAATGACCAATCACTAGACTAATGCTACAGGAACAATTTCTGCTATCTTTTGAAGGTGGTGGTAGTTTACAGGAGGGACAAATGCCCATTAAAACAGGCTATCTAGTGGGCTGAAGAAACTACTCATTCACCAATAAAATGGCATTTTTTCTTTTTAATATTAGGTTATTGAACTACAAAATGTACATGAAAATAGCAACCAGTTAAATGAGGTCAATAAATCCTTAGCGGGCTGAGCCCCAATGGCATAGTGGTTGTGCACAGGACTGTGGCCCACTGGGATGGAGGTTCAATTCCAGCATCGGCTCCACAGGAGCAAAGGCTGGGCCTCCTACTCCCACCACCAGAGGGCAGTGATGCCCCCCCCCAAAAAAAACAAAAAAAAATAAATCCTTAGCAAAATGTTTCATATTAAAAACTACAGCAGTACTAAATTTTTTAATAAATCATTTTATTGGAGGTCCTTACAGCTCTTATAACAATCCATACATCAATTGTATCAAACACAATTATACAGGTACTGAGTTGTTTGTTTCCATGATGGCATGAAAATTCCAACAGCTGCCATATCGTGGGTGTAATAGAGGGTGTAAGCTATCTTTGAGTTAGCATCATTTTGAATAACTTCAAAAGTCAGGCTAATTATTGTCATTGAGTTGTTTAATAAAAAAGGATATGTTGCCATCATCATTTTCAAAACAGTTTCTTTCTATTTGAGCCCTTGGTATCAGCTCCTCTTTTTCCCCCTCTCGCTCACCCTTGTGAACATTGATAAATTGCAAACTATTATTATCTTCATACCTTACACCATTCACTGCCTCCCTACACCCACATTTCTGTTGCTCATCCCCCTGGGATGGGGGGCGGAGGTGGACTGTTACTATGTTAATCACTGCAATCAATTCCCCCTTTAAGTACTAAATACTAAAAATTTGAGAGGAAATGCTTCATGATTCAGCAATTTTGACAGATTGACTTCTTGGCAATTGATTTTAATATGTAGCCCTAATTCCATTTTGAGATAATGTCTGGCCTTTGGGCTTTTACTTTCTTCTGCTATCAAGGCTCTAGAATTGTAGATGGTATGGTGGAGGAACATCTTTATATTGCCCATGAAATCATCAAGGCCAGCTAACGTCACATGGCTTCCCAAAGAGAAACAGGAGTTCCAGTCATCACCTTACCCAACCAGCTCAATGCCATTGAGGTGATGCCAACGAGAAGGGTAGAACTTCCTCTGGAGGTGTGGGAGACTGTAGCTCTCCTTGGGAGTAGAAAGCCCATCTTTCTCTCAATAAGCATCTGGTGGTTTCAGACTGGCGTCCTTGTGGTTTGCAGCCCAACATAGAACCGCTGTGCCCCCAGAGCACATCACATTAGGGGTAAGTTAGTCAGATATTTGACCAATATAGACTTTGTATGATGTTACAAATATCCAAATGGCCTTTTGCCAAACAAAGATTCCCCACTTCCTCAAGTTCTAGTCTGTATCTTAATTCTGATCTATTCTTTTCTTATCTTGCAACCCTCTTTCAAGATCATGACTTTCACAAAAGCTTGTATTACACACTCTATCGTATAACGCTTGATATTCCCAGCACCTTGACCATTCCCTCGTGCAGTATCTGGCAGTCAACACTGCTGCTTATTGAGCCATCAGGTTAGGGCAGGAAATATATTAACCCAACTAATTCACCTCTTAAGGGAGATGATTAGAGGGTGCCAGGGGTAGTTACATAATCTGTTATCAATTTGAGACTTATGAGTGAAGGGGTGGAGTTTACCTGTCAATCAGGTAACAGCTTGATGACCTCATTTGGAGGCACTAAGGAGATAAATCACTCACTGGAGGCAGGACACTCCTTCCCTCCCTGGGAGACAGAGCAGTTGGTGACACCTATGGAGCTACTCTAGTGGCCTGAGCTAGAGCAGTCACATAGAGACCCCTGCCCGCACTGAGATGCTTATACCACTACTGAATCCACAAGACTTTCTACCCACTGGCTAGTGATCTTCCTGCATTTGGCGTCATTGCATGTGCTGCTTGAGTCTGAAGAAGAATTTACAGATCGATATTGGACATATGGGCTAATATCAGACTTATGTACTTGATCTGGACTGGGATGGAATGTTTCCTCAACACCCAATTGTTCTTGTGTATGAAGCTCTTTCATATACACGAGTCTCCCTGGATTTGTTTCTCTAGTCTTCCTGGACTAATGCAATGCCTGAAAAGATTACCATTCCTGATGGCAATTGAGTAGTTAGTTGTATCTTCATATATGAAAAAATTATATTATCATTGCAGTGACATTTAGCTTAGTCTGGAGCTGAATATTTTTTCCTGTCCTACTCTGACCTTCATTCCCTTGATTGAAGTCTTTCCTCCTTTTTAACTGAGAATTAGAAAAGGTACCATTTGTTATCCTTCCAAATCCTAGCAATTATTAGATTATTTTCATATTAGAAGCTTCAAATTGGAGGATATCCTACTATTTAAAATGCTTAGTTTTCATGACAGTTTTAATTGTTGTAACCATTTAATCTCTCTGTTTTGCAGTGATGCAAAGCTCAAAGAGAAGACCATGCTTCTTCAACTGTGATCTGGGGATTCTGGCTATTTTGTTATACTAGAAATAATTCTTTCACCCCTATTGGATATTAGGATCTCTGGATGACTTCCTTTCATCTCTGGCCCTCAAGGAAAAAGACCTGCCAAATCGATCTCTTGAGATTCCTCTCCTGCTTTACAATGTCTTCAAATATCCCACAACCACCTTACAGATGTCTCTTGGATTCCCGGCCTTAGAAGTTTCCAGTTTGATCTAGTCATGTGCTGTTCATCTGAAATTCATTTATTATCCTCCTAGTCTATTAGTTTCCTCTTGTGTAAAATATGAGTACTATCCATTTATCTCCTTAACTGCATATTTTAATATTATATTTTAGTATTTTCCTGTTTTATATTAGTTATAACTCCATCTGACTCCACTAGATTCTGATTATTTTTCTTCATATCTGCATTCATATGGGGTGTGTCATGCCTTCTTTTCTGACTGTGAAATGATTAAGTTCCCAGGTTCTCTAGAATGTAGTCCACTATTGGACTAAAACTCCATGAGCACAGGCCCTGCCTTGTCATAGTCATCATTCCATGCCTCATTCATAGAGCAGGGTCTGGCCATGGCCAGCATTCATCTCAGCAATGTGATGCTTGTGACACAAAAGAAGAGTTTGGGCCATCTAACTCAGAAGCAACAAAGTCCACATGAAGGAAGCACATCAGCCTGTGTGACCACGAGGGATAAATGGGATCAGTTAGCAGTCAACAAAAATCATATCATTGCATGCCCACCTTCCTGATATTATCGCTGAAGACAAATGTGTACATAAGCAAATGTGATGAAGAAAGCTGATAGTGCCTGACTATCAAAAGATATAGCCTCTGAGGTCTTAAATGCTTGAAGATAAACAAGTAGCCATCTAGCTGATAAGCAACAAAGCCCGCATGAAAGAAAAACACCAGCCTATGTGACCACGAGGTATCAAAGGGATCATGTATCAGGCATCAAAAACCTAAAAATTATATCATTGTACATGAGGGAGAGTACAGATTGGGAACCCAAAGTCCATCTGCAGGCATAGTGACATCCCCTAACAGGAGGGTTATGGGGAAGAGACAAGACAGTCAGGGTACAGTGTAGCAACGATAAAATAGGCAACTTTCCTCTAGTTCTTAAATGCTTCCTCCTGCCCACTATCATGATCTGAATTTTACCTTACAAATCCGGTTAGACCAGAGGATGTACACTGGGACAGATAGGAACCGGAAACATGGAGAATCCAGGACAGATGACTCCTTTAGGAGCAGTGGTGAGTGGGGTGATACCAGAAGGGTGGAAGGAAGGTGGAGTAGAAAGGGGGAACCAATTAAAAGGATCTACATACAACTTCCTCCTTTGGGTACAAACAACAGAGAAGTGGGCAAAGGGAGACATCGGACAGTGTACAATATGATGAAATAATAATAATTTCTAAATTATCAAGGACCGATAAATGAGGGAGGAGTGGAAAAAGGAGGGGCTAATACCAAAGGATTAAGTAGAAGGAAAAAGTTTTGAGAAGGACCATGGCAACAAATGTACACATGTGCTTTGCATACAATGGATAAATGTACAGATTGTGATAAGAATTGTACGAGCTCCAATAAAAAGATTTTTAAAAAAGGAAAAAAAGCATATGTGCTCACTAGCTAAATAATGAAGTTACAACTAATCAACTCCTGAAACTATATTCCATCCCTCCCTCCTATACCTTTCCAACCTTTCATACAGATTTTATGTATGTTAAGTTTGGTATGCTGCATTATCTCTTAGTGCTTTGTGGAGGTATTTCCATTGCTTTGATGACTTCATTAATGCATAATTGATCAACACTAAAATGCAGTTGTTTAAAAAGAAAAAGAAGAGTTTATTAATGTGCAATAGAAATAAAATTTAAAAGAAAAAGTCTTTTTAAATACTTGTAAGTCATAAAAATCTCAATACTCCTTTTATAACTCAAATACAGTACATTGTCTATGGGCTTTTACATAATGATAATTTTTTTTCATTACTGATCCTTCTCAGTTGTGTGGCTTCACAGGAACTATTATTACTTGGATACATAAGCAACTGTCATTTTTAATCATTTTATTGGGAGTTGGTACATTGCTTTTCACAATCAATATATATACTGTGCCAAGCACCTTCACATGGCTGCTGCCATCATCATTCCCTAAATAGCTGCTTTTCCACTTGAGCCCTTGATATCAGCTTCCCATCCTTTCTCCTCTATGCCTGCTCTCCCTACCCCACTAACCCTTAGTACTTTAAATTATTATTGTTTTGTCATATCTTACACTGCCTGACATCTCCCCTTACCCACTTCTCCGATGTCTGTCCTCCAGATAGGAGGTTATGTGTAGATCCTTGCAGTTGGCTCCCTCTCTCTACCCCACCTTCTACCCATCCACTAATGCCAATCTCACCACCAAGGGGTTTATCTGTCCTGGGTTCCCCATATTTCCAGTTCCCATCGCTACCAGAGTACCTCCTCCAATCCAGCTGGATTTGTAAAGTAAAGTTGGGACCATGATAGTTGGGTGGAGAAAGCCTTCAAGAACTAGAGGAAAGTTGTATGCTTCATTGCTACCTCACTGAATCTTGACTGGCCTGTCTCCTCCCCATGACTGCCCCATAAGGGGATGTCCAATTGCCCACAAGTGGACCTTGAGTTCCCACCCTGCTCTCCCTCTCATTCATGGTGATGTGTCATTTTTTAAAAGCTTTACAGGTGCTGAGTTTTCTGCTTCCTTAGAGTCCAACACTCCTGCATGAAAACTCCAGCAGCTGCTGGATGTAATTCCTAGATTGAATATAGTATTCTAAGCTGTCTTTGATTTTGCATCCTTTAGAATGACTTCAACTGTCAGGTCACACACACAGCCTCTTGCATGCTCTGAGAAGTCTAATTCCTGACTGAAAATGTCCAAAGCCCCTGATCTGCAGGAACCTCAGGAGTTCTGTAAGAAAGAACTGAAATATGCTCATAACTGGATTTAGATGTATATGACTGATAGTAATAAATCAGAACTTCCACTAAAGGAGGCCAGACCCGAGGAAGACATAGTGATGCTTGTCAAATCAAGTCACACAAGTGGATGCAAAGCCTGCAGAGCAGGCTGAATGAACCTGAGGCAACCAGCTCCGAGGCACTGGGTACAATCACTGGAAAGGAGCAGAAGTCCAAAGGACCAACAGTCACCAAGCAGTGAGAATAGCAACAGATATCAAGGGCAGCTAGGGGCTCATTCAGCAGTGCATCCAGGACATTCACAACTTCAGGAGGCAGCATATGTTAAGAACCAATGGTATTAAAGAGGAAGCACAGATGAAGAAGGAATCATAATCCATGCACGTGAGAAATGACACTAGCTTGGATTCCTCAGTGTGGGGAGGGGAGTCACTGTGGTGGGAAACTTTGGCTTTTCTACCCAACATTATTTTCTCCTCTCAGAGCAGTGAAAGCAAACACAAGTAGCAAGAGTTAAAAGTATTAAGCCAAAAGGAAAGAAACAAACCTTGAAAAACTCAAGCCATGTCACCAGTTCAGATCCTAGTGGGATTTCCAACAGAAGAATGCTCTCAGGTGGAAAGAAAAACAACAGAAAGTTGAAAGTCTCTACAACATAACACTGATGACAGGAGAAGGCCTCCCATCTAGCCAAAAATAAAAATAGAATTTAGTGCCATTTGAGAGGTCCTGGGAAAACACCAAAGGTGTGCTCACCCCCGTGATATATTTCTGACTCCAGCATGAATGTTTTAAAGGAAATATCAAATCACTAATACTGATTGTTCACTAATTTTCTAAACTATACTTTATTTACATTATATGCCATTTTCATATTACATTTTTATTATATCTATATCTGATTTATTCACTAGATTCTCATCATTCTTTCTGGCCCATGTTACAGTTGAAATGGATTATTGGTGTATTTGAGTATCAAGATTTCAGAAACCCATGAATGATGAGCAGGCATGGGACAAAGAGCAAAAAGCCCACCTGCACACTCACACACCAAAAAAAAAAACAATCTTGAAATAATAACCACCATTTAATAGCATCTGTCATTTTACCCTACTCTTGGGGCATGCATATTGCTGTGATCCTGGATGTCATGGGTATTTCAAATATCACTAGGGTCACCATGATGGATCAGTTTCAGCAGAGTGTTCAGACTAAGGAAGACAAAGAATATGAAAGAGTCAGTATGCTTCTGAAAAATTAGCTATGGAAACTTTATGTATAGCCATGGAATATTGAATAATATCATGTGATGCTCACCTTCCAGACACAATCACTAAAGACAAATGTGTGCGCAAGCAAATGTGGTGAAGAAATCCAATGGTGCCCAGCAATCAAAAGATAAAGCATCTGGGGTTATAAAGACTTGAAGATAAACAAGTGGTCATCTAGCTCAGAAGCAACAAAGCCCACATGGAAGAAACACACCAGCCTGTGTGACCATGAAGTATTGAAGGGATCAGGTATCAGGCACCAAAGAACTAAAAATTATAACATTATAAATGAAGGGATGTACAGGTTGGGGACCCAATGTCCATCTGTAGGTAATGGGCATCCCTTACAGAAGGGTCACAGGGAGGAGAGGAACCAGTCAAGGTGCAGTGTAGCAATGATGAAACATACAACTTTCCTCTAGTTCTTCAATGCTTCCTCTTCCCCACTATCATGATCCTGATCCTACCTTACAAATCCAGCTAGATGAGAGGATATATGCTGGTATAGACAGGAACCAGAACATAGGGAATCCTAAACAGACAAATCCTGCAGGGCCAATGGTGAAAGTGGCGGTACTGGGAGGGTGGGGGGAAGGTAGGGAAGAAAGGGGGAACCGATGATAAGGATATACATATAAGCTCCTCCCTGGGGTACAGACAACCAGA
Source organism: Nesogale talazaci (assembly GCA_004026705.1). NCBI lineage: Eukaryota > Metazoa > Chordata > Mammalia > Afrosoricida > Tenrecidae > Nesogale > Nesogale talazaci. Next base: position 109,811 of record PVJH01004845.1, on the reverse strand, counting down.
AAGTGGGTGAAGAGAGACATCAGACAGTGTAAGGAATGACAAAGTAATAACAATTTACAAATTATCAAGGAATCATGAGGGAAGGGGGAGCAGGGAGAGAGAGGGGAAATGAGAAGCTGATGCCAAGGGCTTAAATAGAAAGCAAAGGTTTTGAGAATGATGAGGACAACAAACATACAAATGTGCTTGACATAGAATTGTGATAAGACTTGTATGAGTGGCCTAGCCCTGGTGGCGTAGTGGTTGTGCGCGGGACTGTGGCCCACTAGGTTGGATGTTCAAATCCAACAGCAAGGCTGGGCCTCCTACTCCCACCACCAGAGGGCAGTGATGCCCCCAAAACAAAAACAAAAACAAAACAAAAGAATTGTATGAGCACCCAATAAAATAATTTTAAAAAGAAAATGATCCCCTCAGATTTTGGATTTTGAAAGGTATCCAAAATACAACTAGGTAAAAGCACTGTCCTTAAAGCAGGGTTGTCCTTAATGACACAAAGGGAGCAAAGCTTTCAGGCCCTCCATTTGTCAATGTGACATGGCTCAACCTGATAAATAACACCTGAAAGCAGCCATTAATAATCAGCACTTGTAATATACAAACTGTGAACCCAGAAAATCAGAAGCCATCAAAAATGAAGAGGAATGTATAAAAATTGAAGTACTGGTGAGCTGAAATGGACTGGAATTGACCATTTAGACTTTGATTGACATATAGACAATCATATAGTCTACTTTAATGGAAATGAAAAAAACTCAAGAGGAATGATGTCACATTCATCATCAAAAAGGACATTTCAAAATCTATCCAGTCAGTGACAGGATAATATCTAAATGTCTGCAGGGAAGAACAGTTTATGTGACCATTATTCAAATTTACCCACCAATCACCAATTCCAAACATGAGGCAATCAAAGAACTCTAACAAAGTCTTCAGTCTCAAATTGATTAAGCATGGAATCAAGATTCATTACAATTACTGGCTATTAGGATGTGAATGTTGAATACATAGGAAAGGGATCAGATGTTGAAAAACAAGACTGGTGATAGAAATTGTAGCAGATATCTCAAGGTATAATTTTGCAAGGTCAACAACTTATTCACTACAAATACCTTTTTCCAACAACATAAATAGCAGTTCTACAGATGTCCCTCAATGGATGGAGCACACATGAATCCAATCAACTACTGCTTTGGAAAGAAATGATGGAAAAACTCAATATCATCAGTAGAAACAAGACCAAGAGCCAACTATGAAATAGACTACCAAATATTCATATGCAAATTCAGGTGGAAGGCAATGAAAATCAAAACAAGTCCACCAGAGCCAAAATATGAACTTGAGTGTATTCTACCTGGGTTTAGAAACCATCTCAAGAATGTATTTGATACATTGAACATTAGTGGCTAAAGATCAGACAAGTTATTGTTTGGATTTAGAAAATTGAAGTTTATTAAAAAATAAACAAGAGAGAAAAGACCAAAATAGACATCAAAAGAGACTCTAAAACTTGCCCTTGAATGGTCCCTAGCTAAAGCAAAGGGAATAAATGAGTAAAATTACTGAAGGGAAGATCTCAAAGGACATCTTGAAAGACAAAGTAAAAGATTAGAATGAAATGTGAAAAGGAATGGAATTAGAAAGTCAATAAAAAGAACAGGTGGAGGGTTGAGCCCTGGTGGCATAAATGGTTGAGTGCAGGACTGCGGCCCGCGGGCTTGGCGATTCAAATCCAGCGGTGGCTCTCAGGAGCGGCAATGGGTAGCGCCCACGACCACCAGAGGCAGTGATGCCCCCCTCCTCCCGCAAAAAAAAAAAAAGACCTTTAAAAAGAACAGGTGGAACATTTATCAAGCTAAAAAAATGAAGAAAAAGTCAAGCTTCCAGTTGCAATATCAAATGGTTGTACAGGCAAAATATTGAACTACAAAGGAAACAATTCAGGCAGACGGAAGAAAAGCACAGAATCACTGTACCAAAAAGAATTTGCTGACATTCACAATTTTAGGAGGCAGCATATGATGAAGAACCAATGACATAAAAGGAAGAAGTCATTGGAAAACACAAGATTTCAGTAACTTATGAGATAGCAACTAAAATATTTTAATAAATGGATTCAGCACTGAAAGTGCTCACTCATCTCTACAAGGAAGTTTGAAGAACAGCTATCTGGTCAACTAACTGGAAGAGATCTACATTCATACCAACTACAAAGAAAGGCAACATAACAGGATGCAGAAATTATCAAACAACAGCATTAGCATCACATGTCAGAAAGTTTTGCTAAAGAGAGTAAAAATTGATCGAAGCATCAGGCCACCAGAAATTCAATCCAGACGCAGTATATAACATGGAATTAGTGATACCATTGCTGATAACTCATGGACATCAGGTGAAAATGGAGAGTATTCGAAAGGTGTTTTCCTGTGTTGCACTGACTGTGGGAGAACACTTGTGTGGTTTGTAATGAACAATGGGCAGCTTTGCAAAGAAGGAGAATTCCAGAATACATGAAGGACTTACGGATGATGATCAAAGACTACAGCATTTATTAAGGATTGCACCACAACTTAAAGAAAACGAAAATCCTGTAAGTGAACCAGTAAGCAAGAACATAATAAACAGAGAAAATTGAAGCTGTCAGGATTCCTCTTAACTTGAGTCCACAATCCATGCTCATGGAAGCAGTAGTCGAAAAAAAAAATCCGATATATTGCATTGGGCAAACTTGTGAGAAAAGACTTGCTAAAGTGCTAAGAAGCAAAGCTTCAATTCAAAGACTAAGAAGGGACCAATCCTGGGAGAAGGGACCAGTCCTTGGAGAAGGTATCAGGCAAAGCAGTCTGCAGAACAGAAAAAGATTCTGAGCAAGATGGGTTTGCACAGTGACTGCCCCAATGGGCTGTAACAGGAACATCGGTGAACATGGCACAGTGTCTTGTTCTGTTGCTATGAGTTAGAACTGATTACCCAGTGCCTAACAGTGACAAATGGGGAATCCCTTGGTTTTACATGTTAGCTTCTAAGCAAGACGGAAGTTCCAATCCTCTGTTGGCAGACCTGATGATCGAATCCAAGACTCCAGTCATTAAAAAAATTATACAGCATTGTTTTACTCTGAGACACACAGGATCACTGTGAATCAGAGTTGACTTCACAACTTTTTGTTGTTGCTGTTTGGCGTTTTGTGGGGGGGGGGGTTGTATGTGGGTTCAAAGGTTCATTTGAATTCTACAAACTAGGAATTGTTCCTAGTACAAGGCATACATTCATTTATTCATTTACTCTTCAAAACAACTTTTTAAAGCAGGGATTATTTCTTTCCCTCTTTCTACAGAAAATGGAGACATAGAAAGTCTGAACTTTCTGAGGTCATTCTGGTACTAAGTAGGAGACTGGAGCTTCAAACTCAGACAGCCTCCACCGTGGTGTTCCTAATCTTATTGCGCTGATGTTTCTATAGCACTTACTCAAGGCTGGGCTTTTTGCAAATGATTCAGCATAGATTAATGTGTTGGATGCTACAAGTGAAGATAACAACTTTGGAAGATAAAATTTACCTAGGATGACTTGTCTTCTAAGGCAAATAAAGGCATTGATATACTAATCTCCAGTGTGACAAAATCTAAATTGAAAGGAAACTAATATGAAGAGTGGTAAAAATAAAGTTCTTGATTTTTTTAAATTGTGGGACCTTTACAATGAAAAGAGCAAATGGCACCATCACAGACAACTACTGAACAGTGAATATGAAGAAAAAGAACAACAAGAGAGACATTGGTGGGAACCTTAAAACTGTCCTACACAGGACAAGCCTGGAACTGACCCAAGCAGGGATCAACATTCAGTCAAACAATAGACAGGTCTACAAAGTGAACAATGATGCCAGCAAGGGAGGAACAATCAACTTGATGAGACTAAATGGGTAGCATGTGCCCCAAACACATTTTGTTGTTGTTCTAGTTTCTATTATCTTCTGCTTTCTCTTTGATTGAGGTTTTTCTGTTTTATTTTGCTGTCATTATAGGGGTTTTGTAAGAAATTTTCTTTATAAGAAATCCAAAATAGACAATCCATACAGACAATAACCAAATTAGTAGCTCCTTAGTTTTATTTCAGGGGAGGTTGGGGAATAATGAAGAGATAATAAAAATGCTTGTCACCGTTCTCAGTCTTGCCCAATGCACTGCGTCATTTGATTTCTTGACAGCTGCTTTTAGGTGCATTATTTGTAGAGCCAAAGAATCCTTGACAATTTCGATCTTTTCTCTGTTGCTTAATTTTGTGAGGATTTTTGTTATCTTATCATTGAGCTATAATCCATATTGAAGGCTGTGAACGTTGATTTTCATTAGCAAGTACTTTGAACCCTCTTTATTTTCAGCAGGCAAGATTTGTCTTATTTATCACAGGTTGTAAATAAGCCTTCCTCCAATCCTGATGCCACATTCTTTTTCATATTGTCCAGTTTCTTATGCAATTTTCTCAGCATCCTTTTAGTGTTTTTTTTTATAAATATACAACTTCATAAGTGGAACATTGTTTTCAAGACTTCTTGCTGATTATTTAGTCTTTCGAGGGCTTTTTCCCTCAAGTCAGAATTGATTATTTCTATGCCATCTTTTTCTACTTAGATAATGTTAGGAATCACAAGTTTTTCCCAGTAGTCTCCTTATATTAAAAGTCTATAATAGGCAGAATGAAGGTGACTGAGAAATGATTGGTCAAAAGCAATACTTTGCTGAATTGAATATAGATAAGAGACTGAAGAGAGTATGAAGACCAGGGAGGTGTCTATGGGATTGAGCAACACGGTGTTCTTTGGGGGTTTATGCAACTTCTGGGCTATATTAGAATGTGACATTAAGAATTTGGGGCTCAGATCACACTGAGTCTGTGTTCCATTTCAAGTTTTTGCTACTTCTGTGATATTGTGTAAGTTACACAATAATTAATTAAGTACACAAGATTTTTTTAATCCAGGAAAACAGTTACCACAATGTTTGCTCATCTCTGTTTTATTCTAGGATTATAAGAAGAACTATATTCAGATGAATAGGAAGTAGTAAATACGGTAGGTGATAGTATAGGCTTGGAAATCATGCCTCCTATCTATGTGACTTTATGAAAGCTACTTAAATTCCTTGAGACACTCATAAGGAAAATAATTTTCATCTCCATATGGTTGTTATGAGGATGAAATGAAGAATATATTGGCACATGGCACAGAAGCCAGCATAAAGTAGGCTCTCAAAAATAACTGGTTAATATTACAACTAAACTAGATGGTTCACCACAATTCATTTCTGTGGTAGAACAATATGGGTATTTCACCACAGCTTACATTGAGCCTGACATGTGAACATATGTGTTCCTCTGAAAAGCATTCAACAGCTAGAATAGTACTAGAAATGAAAGAAGGTTCAAAAATTCAAACTTAAAATACACGATTTACTGAAATGACACTGATGTCACCATTAAACTTTCTTTCATATTGTGCTAGAGGCCACCAGGCTAGTCCTTCTGTAAATGTTTAAGTGATGAAGTTACAACAATCAAAGGAAATAAGGGCAAAACACGGGAGTGGGAAGGAGCCAGATCATTGGAGAGAAAGGGAGGAGAAAGAGTGAGAGAGTAAATCAATTTAAAATGTCAAAACTGGGAAATCAAAGGGAAAGCAGCTCTGCTGAATATAATCCAGACCTGTAAGTGCATTATAGGAAGGAAGAAAAAGATAAACCCCTCAATCAAGCTCAAATCATGCTCCAGCTCTGACCAGATCCTATGGTCGACTGATGTGTTTACAAGAAATGAACAAGTCTGTGTTAGTTCCTAATTAGGTTAGGATGACTGCCAAAGAAAGTAATAGTAATTTTAAATGTAAGGTTATGGTTGCAAATGGATATCAAAAGCCTTGACACTTAAGTGGCCATGACAATAGCTGCCGACTGAAGCGAAATAATTGGTCCCCAAAGATGGAACCAGTCATTTGAGGTTCATTTTCCTAAGGGCCTTCCCTCAAAGAATCACAAGACCTGGAAAGAGGTACAATGATGACTCATTAAATTAATTGGCACTGTTAACGGGTGGAGATGCGGGCAAAAATAATTGATTTCAAAGAATTGTGGGTTTTGTTATGCTTCTTTCCTCTAGGTCTTACCTGGGAAGAGGACCCTTTGTTAGTGATTTCCTTGCAAATCTCTAACGTCTGTTCAAGAGGGGGAAAAAATTAGCTGCCTTAATACAAAATGTGAAGCTTTTCCCCCCTTTTTGTTTCATATATATCATTCTTAAAAAGTAAAATAATTGACTGCATTTGCCATATATTTTTCCAACTGAGATTAACTTGCTCTTTCTTTTTCATTTGTTCTTATTAACTAGGTGAGTAATGCTCAGAGTAAACCATTTGGAATCATTATCACTGGCACCATAGCCAGTGAATGGCACAGATGGAATTCTTGCAGATCACAAATCTACACACGATGTGTCTTCTAATCCAAAAAAATGTCATCAAGGGGCTGAAAGAGTCTGTTCTTATCCTGCGCTGCCAAGGGAAAAATGGGTAGAGTTCAAAGTAGCTGGAGAACAGCGAGGTCCTTTTGAAGCACTCTTGCCAATTAGCACATTTATTTTATGTGAATAATATATTTTCTGCTGTTTATTTTCTCTAGTTCAATGTTTTTACTTTAATGGGCTTGCAGAATAGTTATTGAAAATGACATTTATTGTTAATGAAAATTCCTTCTTTCTCCTTGCAGAATTCCATGCTGGATCAAAAGTAGCAAGTAGAATAACATGTGAATGCAATGCCCCACTTTCTGGACTCCCTAATTATACCTGAAAACTTGCTGGAGTGCTCCTCTGTCAGCAATTTGAAAATGTTCATCTCATTTCATGCCAACTTTGAGGTGTTTTAGAGATTCAGTCCCTCAAAGCCAGGGCTCCCCTTTACATTCAAATGCACAGCTCTAAGGAAAAGGCTGAGGGGCACCCATCTGAAGCCAGAGTATTTGCAATCACCTCCTCTGCATGGGAAATGGGCAATGCCTAAGGAAGCCCAAAGGGAAATGGGTAGAGTTGAATGATGGTGCTGACAAGGACTCACGGAAGTCCCATGGACTGCCAAAAGAACAAACACATCTGTGTGGAGGAAGCATAGCCAGAATGCTCCTTAGAGGCTCCTTAGATGACAACACTTCATCTCAGATACTTTGGACATGTCGTCAGGATAAACCAGCCTCTGGAAGAGGACATCAGGCTTAGTAAAGGAGAGAGGCAGCCCAAAAGAGGAAGCCTTCAGAGGAGATGGACTGGCACAGAGGCTGTAACAATGGTTTCAAACGCAGGGTAGCACTGGCGGGGGCCAATGTTTCATTCTGTTCTATTTAAAGGTATCTGAACAGGAAGTGACTTTGAAGGACCAAACAACAGCAGAGGAAAGACAAGGTGTGTTTGCTGACTCAAGGACTGACGGAAGCAATGGATACATAGCCTTTGCCTAAAAAAGTGGTGCGGGGACAGGTGTCACCCCCTCCACCCCCAGAAGACATTTGACCACATCAGGAGATTTTTCTGCTCCTCACAACTGAGGTATGGGGAGATGCTGCTGGCCTCATGGACATAGAAGAAACTCGGCAAGCTGCTGTCCTACGGTGCACACAGAAAAACCCTTTCCCTGATGAAACAAACCAGAATGATCAGGCCCTAGATGTCATCACTCCAAGGAGAACATCCCTGGGAGGGGCACCATCAGAAGCATCCTTGACCTTCAGTGCAGTCATACATATAATGGAATCCAAGAGCTCCACTGTTACTTTTGTCATCATCATTCAAAAAGCAAGCCCTCTGTATGTATCTTAACACTAATGGCACAGCAGTAAATATCTATTTAGGAGTTTTATTAAAAAGTGCACTATGCTACACAATTTCTTAATCTTCTCAATAGCACAGTAAGAAAGATTAACATCATTTATGTGTATGACCATATTAACATTCTTTTAGGCAAGAAATTGAGGTGGCGGGAGATTATGACCCACCCTAACTCACACACATTTAACAAATGAGTGGGTTATAAACCAAGACCCACTTTGCTCCAGAGACAACCTCTTGACCCACAGCGCACCTAAAAATAGCGACAGAAATAAAACCCCGCGGGGCTTTGGATAACCATAAACACAATTTCCAAAAAGATGTAAGACAGTAACTTTAAAGTGTTTGCCTGACCATGCCAGAATTATACTTAAAAGATCCTGTCCCCAGCTCCCCAAGTCAAGAAACTCACTTCGCCCTTTCCTTTCCTTTTTTACACAGTGGAATGATTCAAAACAGTGCAAGATGCATCCTCTGAATTAGCCCAATTTTCATCTGACTGGTTCTCAAATCTCTCTAAGCTTATTTTATGACAAGAAAGAAAGGGGGGATGACTCCAAAGCTAACTTATAAATATAAAAATAGCTAATATTTTCCATGAAACCTTGAAGCCAGGTTTTTGGCCTAAATGACTGGGTGGGGAGCAGCAGGCTAACTGTTCCTTCCATTATTTTGCTTTGTGTAGAAGACCCGATTAGAACTAATCTAAACTAGCTTTGGCATTGTAGCTCAAGTTAGGCTAAACAAGACTGTAGGGGGGGCCGCAGAGTCAGTACTATTTCACACACACACAACACACACACACACACAATTTGAAATGGAAACAGAACTAATTGTTGCCATCTGTGACTTGGTGAAATCACAATTAGTCATAGATATAGGGCACAATTAGGAGTATGGGGAGCACAGATAAGTTATATAAAAGGAAAAGGGTCCAAAATATTCTTCACAGGAAGACAATAAATAGTTGTTCTAAGTGGACTAGTTAAATCACTCAGGCAAGATAGGAATAAAGTGAGCACACATAATTCTGTTTAATGGTTAAAAAACACACAGTGACAAAAAACTTGACATCCTGTTTCCCATAAGCGTTTCCCATAAGAATTACAAAAAGGGGGTCCACATGATTGTAACTGTCTGAGCAAGTGTTTCTAAACGACAGGAGTCTATTCCAAATGCATTTTTATAATGCTATGATTATTTTTTATTCCCAACTTTCTATTTCCTATCATAAAGTCACCATAAATTGGAATCATGCTCAGGACACCTAACAACAAGAGCATGATTGATTGGGTTTTTTTTTAATCATCTAACTCGGGGGTTGTATAGCTCTTATCACAACCCATACATTGTGTCAAGCACATTTGTACATATGTTACCGTCATCATTTCCAATATCTTTTCTTTCTCCATGAGCCCTTGGCATTTGTTCCTCGTTGTGCCCATCCCTTCCTCACCCTTGCTCCCTTAGGAGCAAATTTTCATTATATTTTCATATCTTACACTGACCAATGTCTCCCTTCACCCACTTTTCTGTTGTCCATCCTCCTGGGAAGGGGTTCTATGTAGATCATTGTGATTGGTCCCCCTTTCTACCCCCACCTACCCCTTACTCTCTAGGTATCACTACTTTCATTATTAGTGCTGAGGGGTTTATCTGTTCTGGGGTCCTGTGTTGCGAGTTCTTATCTGTACAAGTGAACATGCTCTGGTCTTTCCAGATTTCTAAAGTACATTTGGGGTCGTGATAGTGGGGGCGGGGAAGCATTAAAGAACCAGAGGAAAGTTGTATGTTTCATTGGTGCTGTACCTTGACTGGCTCATCTCTTCCTTGTGACCCGTCTGTAAAGAGATGTCCAGAAGTCTACAGATGGGCTTTGGGTCCGCATTCCATACGCACTCTCCCATCCATATTGATATGATTTTTCTTTTGTTCTAGGTCTTTGATGCCTGATCCCTGATCCCATAAACACCTTTTGATCACACAGACTGGGGTGCTTCTTCCATGTGGACTTCGTTGCTTCTCAGCTAGATGGTCACTTGCTTACCTTCAAGCCTTTACTATCCCAGAAGCTGTATCATTTGATAGCAGGCACCATCAGCTATTGTCAACACATTTGCTTATATACTGATTTTTATCTTCAGCCATTGTGTTGGAGAGTGAGCGTCACAGAACAGCATGATTGCTTCATCACACTCATCCTTCTACCATTATCACTGATAGATCCAGTGTCCTCGTCCGCATGCCACAAGTTTTTATAGCTATTGGTTTGTCAGTCTTCTTCATTAGATTGTGAATCTCTCGATAACTGGACTCTGCTGTGCTCATATTTTTCAATTTAGTTGCAAGAAAAAGGTTCCTATTGATTCAGGATTTTAAAACATTGGAATGGATACCCTGTGAAAGAGGAAGCTCACCATTTCCTGTCTTTCAAGAGGTCTAGGAGTGTCGTGAAAGGCTCCGTGCAGTACTGGCAAACTGTTTGGCTGATTAGAATGTGAAAAAAATATTTCAAATAGTTTAAGGAAAATGAAGTTAATGGATAAAATTATTTCTCAGCATAATCTCCATCAAGATCAAGGGAAAATTTTAAGTGATTTTACTGGCCATTTCGTTCATCCCCAAAGATATGAGATTCCTGAAAATTTAGCCAGGATAATCCATTCCATTTGCATTATTATATAAAGAAAAATGGGAGGCCTTTAAATATCCTTTCCAATTAGGAGACAAAAAGAAGTCAGAAAGGGTCAAAGGAGGACTTAAAAGTCAATGTTTTCCCACAAAAACTACAGCAGACCTGCCAGTGCTTGATAAAAGGAATAAGTAAGAGCATTTTCAATGTGAAGAAGGACTCTGATGGAGCTTTCCTGGGCATTTCCTGCTAAAGTGTTTTTCTCAAAACACTCTCATAACAAGCGGATGTTGTGGTTCTTCGGCTCTTCACAAAGTCCAAGTGCCTTGGGCATACCAAAGAAACAATAACCACCAAAAAAATCACTCCCTCTTCATAACCATTGGTGTGGTTATGCTTTATCTTCATCATGATACTAGCAAAACCATGTTTCCTTCTCTCCTAAAAATACTGGGAGGAAGACTTCAGTACCTTCATCTCATTCGTTTTAAACTTACATTCAAAACTCCTCCTTTCTTCAGCAACCCTGTGCCACGACACTTTTGAAGCTTGTGAAGCAGAAAATTTGCTCCACTTCCGTTTTCCAGTCAGACTTCTGTGAGCTGAACCAAACCAAATGCTTATGACTTGGGTACTTCGTTCTGCTGTTAATTGTTGGGATCCTTTAGTTAAGATGTGAGCAAATCAATTTCTTTCTCACACATTTATGTGGCTTGTCACTGTAGGCTTCATCTTCAGTATGGTATGTCCCTTCTTGAAATACTTATTGGTAAGCTGCTGATTTCCTTGGAGATATTTTTCCCATAAAATTTTCATAAAGCATCAGTGGTTTCACCACCTTCCATTTAAACGTCACCATAAATTTGATGTCAGTCCTTGCTCTGATTTTAACAGAATACACATGGTTCTTTTCACATTGATGTCTTATTATACTTATGATGCAACTAGGTCCTGTTGAAACACTTTTGAATGTTGGAAGTTAGTATAAGGTTACTTTAGGGCAAAACTTTTTTGTTATCCATAAATAGTATCTTCCTCTTGATATGAAGACCTCTTGTGGTAGCTTTCAAGCTTTAATGCACTAAGAATTAGCCAGAAAGATAATTTTAACAAAAAGTAAAATTTCCCTGAAGGTCCAGGTTTCAGTCCAAGATTCAGAATTTCTAACAAGTCCTTGCCCAACTCATATAATTACAGTGGATATGAGTGAAACTTTGAAAAAACAAAAGCTTTCTACAGAAAGCTGATATTTATTTTAAAAAAACTTCATGTTTAGGACTCTTCTTTTTCATTTCTTATTTAATTATCAATTTTTCTGTGAAGTCAAAATTTAAATCCTAACTTTTCCACTAAGTACATGTGTTTTTCAAGTTCCCTATCAGTAAAATGGGGTTTCCATTTGTAAGAATGCATAGAGTGGTTTTGAAAAAAATCACTCAATTAATATAAAGTGCTGAGAACAGAGTGGTGTATAAAAGGCAGTCAACATTATGGTTTCTCTTTGATAATTATGTGTGGTGAATTGAAATCGCTTAGTGGTTCTTCTATCGATGATATCAAAACTTCCACCAAATGATTGAGTGCAATTAGGGTGAAAGAAACCCCAATAGAGATAATTGGTCCGTTTCATCATTCCCCTGAGTAAAGAGAGGCATTCAAAAGCACAGAGAAAATGTCATGAGTGCTGAGAAAGAAGAGCCACCAGCAACACCAGCAAGATCCCTGTGTGAAATGGCAGAGGCACCAGATGCCTCAGCACGGACACGAAATTGAGAAAAGTAGCTCTGCTGCCCTGAGTCCTTGAGGCAGAGCAGAAGAGCCGTGCAAAGATGGTGAGGCAGATAGTGAGCTTCCGGACCCATGGGAAAAAGCAGAGGCCAACGGACCACCTAGCTGATAGGCTGGTAATAGTCGGGGCGCGTGACTGCTGGCATGACTAAGAAGGGGGGGCTCCTGTGGGCAAGAGCATTCGAGTGTTTTCTGATCCTGACTTGTGGTGATACCATAATCATGAGTATTATATGTAAGTTCTGTGTAGCCATTGAAAGGGATTTTCACACTCAGCAGAGAAGCAGAGTGCAGTCAGAGGATGCTTGGTGTCAGAATGGGATAAAGGATGGTGGATGGTGGAAGCCCGTCCTCTGGTTCATGTCAGTCTTGGGCTGGTGTGGATCTGGATTCTCCTTCTCCCTATTGGAGCCAAAGGAAGTCAGATGCAGCCCCAAGGCCAATTCCTCAGTATGATAAAGCAGTGGGCTAATTATTGAACTACTGAGTGAAAGAACAGCAATTCGAACCTACCTCCTTAGGAGAACAACGGGGTAGCCTGCTTCCCTAAAAAAGTATAGCCTTGGAAATCTGGTCAAGCTTTTCTACTCTGATTTATGTGATGATTATGAGTGGGAATTGACTTGAAAGCAGTGCAATTGATTCTGGTTTGGGATGATACTGGTAGACTAGTGTCTAAGTACTTGGCTGCTAACCAAAAGAAGTGATAATCTGCTTTGGAAAGACCACAACCTTGGAAAATTTATAGAAAGTTCTCTCTCTCAGGCAGGGCACAACATATTGGAGTCAACTCAACAGTGTTTAGTTTGGTTTAGTTTGTGGCTATTTTACCCAGAAGAAAATGAGGCACAAGGAAACGAAGTCAGTTTCCCTGAGATTTCTCAGCTAGTAAATAGAATAGACTGCCAATGACCTCAATTTATATGACTTCAAAGATTATATATTATAATGCCCTCCCAACACTGTCATTACCAATTGATAGGATAAAATAAAAACTTATCCTGCAGATGATATTATGGATACTTGATTCATATTCTACCCTGAATGGTTTTACAGATGAGGAAACTGAGGTCTAGAGGGTCAAGTGATATTAACAAGGTACTGCATTAAGGAAGTGAAAGAGTTGCCATTTTTACCCATTTTCTTTTAAAGATCTTGTTGCAACTCCATGCCACCTACCCTAGGGATATAACTTAGAGTGAGTCACTTATTACATGGAAAATTGTCCTCATTCTAGTAAACACAAAGGTTTTTGAAACAAAGGTGGGAAGAAAAGCAGAATGCTGGGTGGAATTTGTTATTGTATAAAGACACTGCCACCCACGAAAATGGAAACAAGCACATTTCCTGATAAATATTTATCTGCTGTCACATAACTACAGCCTAAGAAACTTACCGAGTGGATAAGATTATCAGGAGCAACCAAAAGGCAGCACTTACAGGGGAGAACTTGAGTTCAAAAAGAGAAAAGGTCCTACTAAATTGCCATCTAAATGATTGGATTTGGAACTCAGGACCTTTATATCTGAAGTTTTGCCTCATCCACTAACTTCATCTTGCTATTATTTGCTTACTTACAGATGTGGTGGTGATCATTTCTACCATGCAATGTTAAAAGGATTACAATTATGTCATGTCAGGAAAAGACCCTGGCACAGTTATTGTCGCATGGAAAGTGCTCCGTGAGGTAGCCCACTACTCTGAACCCCAAAGACTGACATTACAGAGGTATGACAGTACCCATTTCAAGAGAAGAGGGAACTTGGGTAACCCTTGGGTCAGGGAAAGGGAAGCTCAGGATGCTGGTGTAGAAGGTACAAAGGGCAGTTTACATGCAACATGTATTAAGTCAAACCTTGGGATGGAGTTCTTAGGAAAGAACAGAAGAACCAGTGCTTCTGGGCCTTTTAAATGGTTACGAATGGAAAGACATTTTGGTGTTGTTGTTGTTGTTGTTGTTGTTGTTAGGTGCTGTCACATTGGCCTTCAACTCTGTATTCTGTATACAACAGAACAAAATACTGTGTGGTCCTATGGCATCCTCATAATCGTCACGTTTGAGCCCATTGTCGCAGCCATTATGTACACAAGGATCATCCTCTTTGTCCTTGACCCTCAACATTACCAAACCCTAGGCTTTCTCTCAGGGACTAATGTCTCCTGATTATCTGTCCAAATTAGATGAGACGAAAATCGCACCATCCTCACTTCTGAGTATTCTGTTTTGCCTCCAAGACAGATTTGTTTGTTCTCCTGATTGTCCATAGTATTTTCAAAATTATCCCCCCTCATTATGATTTAAATGCATCAGTTATTCTGAGGTCTTCCTTTTTCATTGTCTGGTTTTCACATTAGGAGATTAAAATACCATCACTTGGATCAGGGTACTTTGATCCTTAAAGTGATATCTTCACTCTTTAACACATTAAAGAAGCCCTGTGTATCAGATTTACCCCATGCAACAGCTATTTGATTTCTTGCCTACTGCTTCCATGAGTGTTGATTGTGCATTGAAGCAAAATTAATCCCATGATGACTTCAATCTTTTCTCCATTTAGTATGATGCTGTCTACTTGTCTAGTTGTTGTCTTTACACTAAATTGCAATTCATATTGAAGGCTATAGCTTTTTAACTTCATCAATAAGTACTCAAAAAAGAATAATAATAATTTATAAATTATCAAAGGTTTATGAGGGAGGAAGGATAAAAATTTGGAGTCAATACTAAGGGCTCAAGTAGAAACAGAATATTTTGAAAATGATGATGGAAATAAAAGTACAAATGTGCTTGACATCATGAGTGGATATGGGGATTGTGAGAAGAGCTATATGAGATGCCAATAAACTGATTTTTTTTTAAAAGAAAAGACTAGAAATTCAAGTGTACTCAATGACCCCTTAGAAGAAAAACCTAGTAACCTACTTTCAAAAGATTACAACCATTAAAAATCATATGAGACAATTCTACTGTGAAACTAATGTCTCTAGAATTGGAATCAATTCAGTGGGAATAAATTCATTGTGACTATTGTTCTAACTAGTATACTTTTCTACTCAATAAAGCACTTTCTCATGAAAACTCATATGATTATTATCTTTGGTCTTTTTAATTTTAAGCAGCTTCATTGGCAGTTAATCCACATATAACATAATTCAATTTTTCAATCATATCAAGATGAGTTGTACAATCATTGTTATAGCCAATTTTAGAACATTTTCTCCCCTTACCCCATGGCTAAATCACTTTTTTTTTCTTTAGTGGCACTGAGTATGATACTTACTTTATTTTTTTGCTTGTTTGTTTTTGTTTTTTTTTAAATCCTTTTGGTGGGGGCTCATACAACTCTTATCACAATCCATACATAAGTCCATTGTGTGTCAAACACATCTGTGCATCTGCTGCCCTCATCATTTTCATAACATTTGCTTTCTATCTAAGCCCTTGGCACTGGCTCCTCATTTTTTCCTCCCTCCCTCCCTCTCTCATAACCCCTTCACAATTTATAAATTATTATTACTTTGTCATATCTTTCACAGTCCACTGTCTTTCTTCACCTACTTCCCCATTTTCTATACCCCAGGGAGGAGGTTATATGTACATCTCTATAGTTGATTCCCCCTTTCCATCTCACCTTCCCTCCACCCTCCTGGTATTGCCACTCTCATCACTGGTCCTGAAGGGATCATCTGTCCTAGATTCCCTGTGTTTCCAGCTCCTCTCTGTGCCAGGGTATACCATCTGGTCTAGCTGGATTTGTAAGGTAGAATTGGGATCAAGATAGTGAGAAGAAGGAAGCATTGAAGAGCTAGAGGAACATTGTATGCTTCATCATTGCTACACTACACCCTAACTAACTTATTTATCTCTTCCTTGTGCCCTCTTTGTAAGGAGAAGTCTGTTACCTACATGATATGTGATTTTTCAACATAATTTCCTCTGGGACTCCCCATGTTCAGTAGTTGGAAACCACCAGTAGCTCTAAGACTGAGAAAAAAGACTGGGCTTTTTACTCCTGTAAACAGTTAGAGTCTTAGAAACCCACAAAGGGATCGCTATGAGTTAGTATTGACTCAATGGCAATGAGTTAGGGTTGGGTTTTGAGCCCACCCATCCAGTAAGTGTTGGACAGCTAAGAGCAACATCAGTAGTTCAAACCCCCCCGCTGCCTCATGGGAGAAATATGAGGCTATCTGTTCTGGTAAATATTTACAGCCTCAGAAACTCCATATAGGGTCACAAAGAGTCTAAATCTAGTACCTAGACAAGTGTCTGAACTAGAATGTAGCTGATGTAATATCATTACACAATCATTTTTTTTTAATTCTAACACTTTCAGTGACATAATTCATATATTACACCATTCGATATTTTAAACATGTTAATAAAAAGATGGACAACTATCACTATGATCAATTTCAGAAAATTTTCCTTTCTTAAACTCACTACTAGATCCCCACTATAAGTAATCCCCATGAGGCACATCACATAATTCTAATGATAGTATCATTAATTAAGCCAATGGTATAGAATATCAAATACTGTTTAGAAAAGTATGCATATAATTGTATAGGACTGCCTTTTAGACCAAATTACACAACTGTTGGACTGCTGGCCAGTAAAGATCAAAAACTCGAGTGACTGAACACTATTTATAAAAACAATAAGGGTTGGAGATCGGGTAAAACTTTCAATAGCATTCATTCACAAAGGCAAAACCATGTCTGCCATACTAAGACGTGTCAGAGTTAAGGCCAAAGCTTCCTAGTGTGAGAAAAAGCAGATGACAGCTATACCAAGGCTACAGAACTGGCAGTCATCGGATTTTGATTTGGATATCTTGCTCTCCTTTCTTTATTAAAATACATATTAATCTGGTAGGCTTGGTTCTGCCATTGTCAGTGAATATTATTGAATGTTTTACCAAGCCCCACTGTATAGATAGTATCTAGTCACTTAAGAGTTTAATCTGTGCAAGCCAGTAATTCATGTATGTGTCTCTTAGCCAGTGTATCCTCGTAAAATGGAAGATTTATACAATTATGAAGAGAAACCAGAGCATGCCAATCTATATTTGTATAATCTCCTTTTCTCAAATGTGTTTTAAATTCTATCCCATTGACTAAATTAAAGACACTATTAATAAAGTTACCACATGCCCAGGGAGATGATTGATAGCGTTCTCTAACATAGCATGGCAATGAGGTCTCTAAGGTGAATATGTGAGCCACAGATACTTGAACGGATCTTGTGCTCACAGCTAATTCTAGCGCGAACCTAAGAATAATTAGTTATGATAAGCTGGCTCTGCTTGGTACTCACCCTCATGAAGAGATCACTGACAATCTAGGCCCCATAGTAAAATGTGGTTAAAGAAACCAGATAGTGTTGTCCCACTATCAGAAAAAGCAGCACTAATGAATCCTTAGCAAATACATTGAGTTTAGGGGCTGGGAAATTTTTTTCTGTAAGGAATCAGGTAGTAAATATGAGTAATTTTCCCCTAGAGAAACAAATGATCTTTTTCATAAATAATCTACCATGGTAAAAAAGTACCATTTTTTCCATGGACATTGAAGTTTTAATTTCATATGATTTTTATATGTCGTGAAGAGGGGGTTTTTTCCCCAACCATTTAAAAATGTGAAATCTAGTCTTCACTCATAAGCCATGCAGAAGCAGTGGGACTGATGTTTGCCAACCCCTAGACTCTAATCAATGTCACAAGCGTCTGTCAATGCTTCCATGCAAAGCCATTCCCAATAACTTCCAGTAGGATGGGATTGAAAGTCATTTCTCCTAAGCTCCCTAATTTTTCTTACATAAAACTAGACTCAAAAAATACACCAGTGGTAACTTCATCTTAGCTTTCAATTTCCGGTGGTTGCATCATTATATAGGCATAAGGATCATTTTTTTTACAAATTTGATTAAGAAAATATACTCTGTTGATGGATATGCTATCTTAGATATTAATATATTTTACCCTAAGTGACCTTTTTTAAAAAAATCAATAGTTATTCCATGAATATAAGTGTTCTCATACCTACATCAGAATCTATACTTTGTGATACTTTTTGTTTATTTGTTCATTTTAAACTCAAGCACTGAATCTAAATGAATTAACTTTATCTACTTACAGAGTTCAGATAAGCATCCACATGGTTATTTATAGTTCATTTCTGTTATCTCTGATTCTGTCTCCTGTAAAATGCCAGTATAGGAAAAACAGGAACAGGATATTTGTAAGATTGAAATCTCTGTTAATCTAGACAGTTTATGCATTGGATATAGAAAGCAAACTGAAAACCAAAACTATGAGTAATGAGACAATCTTTAGGTATTTTTAAAATCAAGAAAGTAGTCTTATCACATGTGTTACCTTAGATTTTTTTAAAGCATTATTTATGGTTTTCTGGCGGAAAAAGCATAATCTTACAGGACTAATCTTAGTAACTAATATGTAGGAGTGGAAGAGGAAGACATATGTTTAAAATGATTGTCTGAGACCCATCTCAACGTTCACTGCTGACTCACCTGAACTTTGGTATGACTATGGTGAACATTTTGTCAAAATTGCTTTGGTCAGATTCTGATGAGTCAGAGGACCATGTAAAGAGACATCTATATAGGGGAAGCCAAGCTAGATGAGAGCCAAGGGGAAAGAGAAAAAGACAGTAACCTATTGACCTGGAGTTGTTTTTAACCCAAGAGTCAAAATTGATCATTCTAGATCCCTTTCATCTACTAGTTTCTGTTGCCATCCAGTTAACTGACTCGCAGAAACCCCAAATGGCCTAAATTAGAACTGTTCTCTGTAGAGTGTTCAATGGCCAATTTTCAGAAGCAGATGACCGTTCCTTACTGCTGAAGTGTTTCTGGGTAGATTTGAACCTGCAACTTTTCAGTCGGCCATCTAGTAGCTCTTTGTGCCATTCAGGGACACCTCATATAACAGTGATGGTGTTGGCCGCTGCTGTTGAGTTGGCCCCCAACGTATCTGAGAAAGCAGAACTGCTCCATGGGGTTTTCTTAGCCTTGATATTTATAGAAGCAGATTACCACACCTTCTTCTACAGTATCACTGAGTGGAAGAGAACTACCAACCTGTGGGTTTGCAACCAATCTCAAGCCATTTGCACTGCCAGGTCCCTTATTCACTTCTGATAGATCTCTAGAAATATTGCCCTAACTCTTGGATCAAAACAAGATCCCTGGTCACTAGGCCTCATCAAGTGCGCTTGACTCTTATTTGTTTGCTGTTTACTTTTGTTGAAACTCTGATTCACAAGTATATAGATATTGTCGATAATAGATTAACAATTAATAACACTACTTTTATAGTGTTATGGGGGTCTAATCCCTGGTAATGCTGTAGGGTCATCATTAGCAAGATTGGTGGTTCAACCCCACCAGCTGCTCCACAAGAAAAACTAGAGGCTATCTAGTCCCAAAATTATTTACAGCATCAGAAATTGTATATAGAATCACAATGAGTCTATTTGACTCATTAGCAATGGGTTGTTGGTTTTAAAAACTCAAAGGCTGGTGAATTGAACTCAGCATGCCACAGAAGAAAAGATCCAATGTTCTACTTACATAAAGATTACAACCAAGAAAAACCCCTGTAGTGTTTCAACTCTGTAATACATGAGTTAGAATCAATTCAAAGGCAGCACATTTATCTTTGGGATGTACTTTTGTTTGTTAATGTGTGCAGTGTAATGAGTTAACCAATAAAGAGGTTTTCTTGCAGTGAATTACTTCACACAGCTCTTCTAGCTACAATCCTTGTATCTTCAATCAAATGACTGGGTGAGGACACGCAAATACTATGTATGGAGCTCTGATGCAGATATCTTGGACTTTTCAGTTTGCCACTCCCACTGGGTTTAAAATAAACCATCTTGGAGACAGGATTGAGGGATGTCGCTATCATCAAGAAAGAAGAGCCAGAAGGGGATTGTATCCTTTAGCCCTAAGACCCCTGTGCAAGAAACCTCCTCTGTGCAGGAGACAGAGGAGCGTAAGCAGGGATGTGGCAGAGACATGGCAGAGGCAGTAGCACCAAGAGGACGAGGCAGTGTGTTGGATTCCTGGCCCATGGAGCAAGAAAGCTTTGGGGTCAGGATCCCTACGTGAGAAGTGAACTGTCTTCAAGCACGTTGTCAGGGGACTAGGTCTACTGACTCATCGGATAGCTGGACCCAAGCGGCCACGGGCCTTCGGGCTGAGGCTTATGGGCAATGGAGGGCTCTTTGGATATTTATCAACAGCACCCAAAGAGCTTTATGATATTTGGCAAACAGGGCAGAGACCAGGCAACCTCACCAATCCTTTCAGACTAGAGGGGTGTGTCTGCGGGAACAGCAGAAAAGCTCTTGATGAGACCAAGTATATCCTCAGCCTGTCTGACCCTGAATCCGTTAATGTCCCTGATAAAGCGCCTGATAGTATTGTCTGGGGAGTTCAGTAAGGCCCTTACAGCAGATTATTGAACCCAGCAGAAAAGCAGCGTGTCTTTCGAGGAACATGGAAGTCAGAATTGATAAAGGGTGGAGGGTAGAGGCATGCCAGTCTCTCCCTCATAGAAATTGACCTTGATCTGATCTTGAGTTTAATTATACTTCCTCCTAGTGAAGTGAGAGGTAAGATACTGTTGCTATTCTTGACAGGAATTGAAAAAGAAAGACTGCAATAATAATGTCCCATCAATCCCATCTTGAGAAATTATCGATATTATCTATTTTCTATCTATCCTTTCATACTTGTTTCCATCCTCCTCAAGGTGTGTGCTGCCTTTAGGTGTCACTAAGGCAGTTTCAATTCAGTGGCCCTGTGCACAAGAGAATGAAAAATTATTGCCTGACCCTGCACCATCCTTACAATTGTTAGGTTTGCACTCATTGTTGCAATCCATCTCCTCAGGGATCTTCCTCTTTTTTACTAATCCTCTGCTTTGCCAACCATAATGCCCTTTTCTGGTTTCTCTTGGCGTCTCTTGATACCATGTCCAAACTACATAGTATCTGGTTTCTCTTGATACTATGTCCAAATTACTTAAGACATTTATTCTTCTACAGTCTTCCTTATTTGAGGTCTGTCCTTAGGCCAGCATCTCCAATAAAACCTGTTCTTTTCGGGTAATCCTACTGGCATTTAAAGTACCAGTGACATAGCTTCACAGTACAACAAACTGACAGATAATTGGTGATGGTTGTCATTAGCATTGAAAATTTTACTTGTTGATTTGTCTTTTGACTTTTGTGATGGAGTTGTACATATAGAAAATTGCAATTATTTTCTGTAGTCGTCTATTTAGTTCTTTGATCACTTATCCTATATTACCTTAATTTTATAATATCTAGGCTTTTAATCTGTACAGTATTTATTTTGTATATAATATCACATGAGAATATAACTTAGTGCAAGATGTGAAAATAATACTACTTTATAATTAATCAAGGGATCACGAAGCTGGGAAGGTGAGGGAAGGAAGAGAAAAAGCAGAATTAATACCAAGGGCTCAAGTAGAAAGAAAATGTTTTGAAAATGGTGATGGCAACATATGTACAAATGTGCTGATACAATTCCTGTATGGATTATTTTAAAAGCTACAAGTACCCCCAATAGAATGATTTATAAAAAAATAAAGAATATAAGTCTTTTCCCCTAGATTATAAATTATTAAATAAATTGTTCTTTCTACTCAATTTAAATGTCATCTTTATTATTTAAAAAAGTTCAAATCTACTGCCATTTAATTGATTTTGACTAATAGACCCTTTATAGGATTTCTGCAACTGTACATCTTTATGTTTGCCAACAGCCTCTTATTTTTCACATGGATTGCCTGATGAATTTGAGCCACTGACTTTGAAGTAAAGAATCCAATATCTAATGAACAGCACCACTAGGATTCCTTTTATGTATTAGTCTGGGTTGACTAGAGAAACAGATTCATAGACACATATGTGTATAGGAAAGAGCTTTATATAAGACAAAATTTTATA
Source organism: Nesogale talazaci (assembly GCA_004026705.1). NCBI lineage: Eukaryota > Metazoa > Chordata > Mammalia > Afrosoricida > Tenrecidae > Nesogale > Nesogale talazaci. The sequence goes on along the minus strand of PVJH01004845.1, from coordinate 87,511 downwards.
TTAAGAAAACATCCCAGTCCAGCTCAGATGAAGTTCACAAGTCCAATATTAGCCCTTAGGTCGAGTACCAGTCTATAAACTCCTCTTCAGACTCATGCAACACAAGCAATGATTCCTAGTGCAGAAAGATCACAGGCCAGTAGGTGGAAAGTCTGGTGGATCCAATGGCATGAGTCTCCACGTTTCAGGGGAAATGTGAGTCTCCACATGGCTCTTCCCGCTCAAAGGCTTTGGCTGCCATCAGCATAGCTCAATGTGGTTTGTCAACAGGAATGTCTCGCAGGGAGTTGAGTGTGTGCCCCACCTCCAGCAGCTATTTATCTTCTTAGGGCCTTCAAAGGAGGTCATCAAGATGTGACCTGATGGACAGGCTAATCTCCACCCCTTCACTCATAATAGTCGCAAGCTGACAACAAATTATGTAACTACCACATTTTATCCGCACTCAGAAGATGAATGGAGTCATGGGTTAAACATTGGGCAGCTAATTACAAAATCAACAGTACAAACCCACCAGATATATAGTTGAAGGTTATAATTACAGTTAGAGAAGCTTAAACAACTTGACTTTAAATGAATAACTGGTGCTTCTTAAGACATGATATGCTGAATAAGATCACCCCGAAGGCCTGAACTAGAATCCTGGGGAAGTCGTGAATTAAGAGTTGGGTTGCTAACAAGGTCAATCATTCAAACCCAATGATTGCTTAGTGGAAGGCAGATGTGGCAATCTGCTATCATGAAGATTTACAGCTGTGGAACTCCTTTGCAGTAGTTTTACAAATAAGGTCAATAAGAGTCAGAATCTACTTCCCAGTGGTGGGCTTTTATAGAACTATTCTATAATAAAGTCTATGTTAGTGACTTACCAGTAATGTTAGAGTTCTAATGTTGGATATGTACACCACTCAATATCCCATATTCCTAGAGTTGAGCATCACCCACTTCTTACACCTAACATATGACAACTAACACTGACCTGGAATTTACAGAATCAGGCTATAGTCAGCTATATGTTAGTTTGAAAAGGAAATAATAAAATGGGGATGTGGATTAAGCCTCCGGTGAATTCCCTCTGACCATAGAGCAGGGATGTGACTATCATTGCTCTCAGACAGTGCATTTGAACATGGATTCATGTAGATATGGTTAGGTTAAAGTTTGACATCTTATCACTTGTTTTCCCTTGTGAAACATCTTCATTAGTTCTAGAAAGCATTATTTTCTGCTTTCTTTTGGGTTGCAATATCTGCATGTATGTGTTTTGAGGAGGAGCAAGGTTTGTTTTGTGGTTTTTGGGGGTGAGACATTGTATGACTTTCTTTCAATTAAATCCAGGATGGGTAAATCTACAGAAACAGTAGCTGGATGAATCAATTCTTGAGTTATGATAGGCAAATTGGGGGAAATAACCTAAAACTAGTGAGTACAAACAATGTTCTGAAATTGTTTGTGACAGTGATTGCACATCTCTTTTAAATATATTGAACCTGTTGAATTTGCATGGTATGTGATCATATGTCAGTGTAATTGTTTTCAAAAGTTTGCAGAAAAAAATGGAACCAAAGATCATGAAAATTTTCAATGATCTTTTGAATGATCCCTCATATACGATATGCTATGTTAAGGAGAACAATTTGCCTATGGTTCAGTGCAGAACAAGGAAAAACAGCTCATAATCTATAACAGATGTGTCTCTTTTGTACTTCTTAATGGGTTTTCATTGAAACCACTGCAAAATCATGTACTTAGTGATTGTTTTTGTTTGAGGCCCAGATAACTTCCTAAGGTATTCAGAAGGGAAGCATGGGGGGCAGTGAGTTTACAATTGGGGTTGCTAACTGCAAGGTCAGTAGTTCAAAGTCACTACTGTGGTATAAATCTGTTCCCATAAATATTTATATGCTCTGGGGTATAAATCTGCTCCCATAAAGATTTATTCCCATGTAAACCCAAAGTTCCAACTTGTCCTGTAGATTGAGTATAAGTTGGCATTGACTCCATGGAAGGGAGTGAAAAGATACTCAGAAGAGCCCAATGGAATAGTCAGTTATACCTTGGATTTCTAGCCAAAATGTCAGCAGTTCCACCCTCCACAACATTTCCTGAGGAAAAAGATTGAGATTACCTGTTCCTATAAGGATTTACTGGTTCAGAAACCCCGGAGGGTGGGGGTTGTACTCTGTTTTATAGAGCTTCTATGAGTTAGATTACATAAAGGCAGGAGATTGTGTAAATCATAACAAACTATGGCTAACTTTGAGAACAATAGGAATTCCAGGACATTTTATTGTGCTCATGTGGAACTTGTACATAGATCAAGAGGCATTTGTGCAAACAGAACCTGGTAATACTGCATGCAAATACTGCGTGTATTTTTACTTGCAGTAAAACTATGGAAATATGTGTGTGTGTTGTGTCTTCTCATAGGGAGTATTCAATCAACATGCTGGACAAATAAACAGAATAAATGGATTATATGGAAAAAAAGCAACATCAGGACTGGAGGTGGGCTTATTAACAAACTTGACTATTTCAACTGTTCCTTGTTGAAAGTGAGGAGGACTTGCTGATAAGAGATCACGGATTGAAGTCTTCAGTATGGATTGCACCTCAATATAAAATTAGCCAAGATACTCACAAGTAGACCAATAGGTAGCTTCAAGACAAATGGAGAAAAAAGTGAAGCTGTCGCAAAACTTGCCTTGTTTGGACACAATCAATTATTGTGGAAGCAGCGACCAAGAGATGCATTCCATTTGGGTAAAGCTATTTGCATAAGACTTCTAGCCAGTGTTGAAAAGCAAGGATGTTACCACTTTGAGGACTAAAGGGCGCCTGGCACAGGTCGTGGTATTTTTGATTGCCTCATATCCATGTGAAAGTTGGGTGTTAAATAAGGAATACTGAAGAAGAATCAATGCATTTAAATTATAGTGCTCGCAAAGACTATTGAAGGAACCATGGACTGCCAAAAAAACAGACCAATATGCCTTGAAAGAAGTATAGGCAGAATGTTCCTTATAGGAAAGGATGAGGAGACTTTATCTCACACACTTTGGACAGACTAGTCCCTAGAGAAGGACATCATGCTTGGTTAAGTAGAGGGGCATCGAAAAAGAGGAAGGCCCTCAACAAGATGGAGTGACACAGTGGGTGCAACAATGAGTCCAATTATAAGAACAATTTTAACAATTTTAACAATGCTGCAGGCCCTGGCGGTGTTTTATGCTGAAATACTTGGGGTCACTAAGAGTTTAAACCAACTCAACAGCAACAACAACAACAATCAGGATACACTCAATAACGGTGCATTTAGCTAAGTCTGTAACAGGGGACCAAGTTCTGTCTCAGAGCCATTCATAGACCGGAACCATCATGCATTGTTCACAGCTCTCACTGATTATTTCTATATTTCCCAGGAAACAGTGCTCAGGAGGAAGAAAAGAATACTTTTCACAATTTTCTTTCTGTATGTGGAAGGGTCATACAGAAAGGAGTTTTCATCTAAAGGGTTGAAATATTTGTGCTAGTCTGGGAAGACTAGAGGAACAAATTCATAGACACGCATATGGATATAAAGGTATAGTGTATATATAAGAGAAATAGGACATTAAGAAAGCATCCCAATCCAGTCTAGTGCAAAGTTGTAAGTCCGATATTAGCCCATGTGCCCACTACCAGTCTATAAAGTCTCCTTTCAACTCATGAAGTCACAGGCCAGGGGGTGCAGAGTCCCGGTGCTGGCAGAGGTCTCCTAATGGCTCCTCACTTCCAGGACTCAGGGTCCATCAACAGCATCCAGTGGTGGTAGAAGCAACTCATCGCTGGCAGGGGTCTTCATGTGGCTTCTCCATCTTCAGAGGTCTGGCTCCATCAGGGTAAAGCCGTGTGGCTTCTCCTCTGGTTCCTTGGACGCTGCCATCTTGTTTTGTCCATGGTTCTTTGTCTCTGAGACTAACTCCCAAGAACTGGGGAGATAGCTTCTCATCTCCACAAGGGAAATATCGTGAGATTTCCCAGACGTATCAGGAGAAAGCCATGCCCACACAGAGGCCTCATTGGCTACTCAATGGCCATCTCCAGATTAACAGGCTAGACTCCACCCCTACATCTCAATCATGAAATTAACATAAGCACATGACTGCCACAATATTTAATACAGATAGAAATTAATTTGACTGATATGTTCCTCCACATCACTATCAAAAACACACCAAATCTCAATGGATCTCCATGGTGTAATATTATTTTGTGCTTTATAAATGCCATTGATGCATGTGTATGAATAGTTATTTCTCTTTTAGACTTCATGCTTTTTTGCACAAAATTCAAAATTTCATGAGTCTGTTAACACAGATAAAACATTCTAGTACTATTTGCTAAATTACTGAATCCAATAACCATTTTAACAGGGGGATTTTCTTCACATGAAAATGCTAATTATCATTATCATTACTACCAAATTAATCCTAAAATTTACTTGTTTTTCAAATTGAGAAAGCAAGCAATTTAAAGTTACAGGTGTTCAATTTTTTTCAAAAATACTTGTGAAATACTGAGTAGTTAGCATTATTCTCTGAATTCAAAACATTTATATTCTTAAAGCTCCCTGTATTAAAGTGATTTTGTAAAAAAAAAAAAAAGTTTCCACCTTAATTTGTCAGCAAGTGGAATATGTGAGCATAGTCATCACTTAGATCTCAAAGCTGTTAGCAACCATGATGTTGGAAAATCTGTTCATGGTGATAGATAGGAAGCTGGAGACTGCATGATAGACTTTTGAACCCCACTAACTTCTTTATAGAATTATCTTTTTCAACAACAGAGAAGGAACAGTATACACATGATCTTCTCCAAATGTAATATGCAGAATAAAATAGAAAACATCAGGATTGGAGAGCCAAATTATGACCTGGAGTGTGTCCCACCTGAATATTGAAAACATTCCATTAGCCAATTTGAGCCTTGAACACTTATGATGGGACCTGAGGAGCTTTCGGATGACATCAAGCATATCACACTTGAAGAAAGCAAAAGGTCATTAAAAAGGAAAGAGAGGAAAAACCAAACCAGATACCAGAAGAGACTCTGAGACTCACTGTTAATTCTAGGGGAGCTCAGGCAAATGAGCTGAATAGAAAATTTCAGAGGGAAGTTCAGTCTGAGACAGTTAAGTATTCTAATGAAATGTGCAACGTCCTTGAGTTAGAAAAAACAAAAGGGAAGACACACTGACATATAATAAACTGAAAGAACTAAAGAGAATAGTTAACTCTCAAGAACCATATTGAAAGATCGCATAAGCAAAATATTTAATGATGCAGCAAACATGGAAAGGAGATGGAAAAAACACAGAGTCACAATAGCCGACATGCAGCCACTTCATGAGATGATCAAGAACAAATGGAACTGAAAGAAATCTAAGTGGCACGGTAAGCATTAGCCAAAACTAGCCTCCAATTGAAATGTTTCAACAAGCTGGTAAACACTGAAAGAGATCACCGGGCTAAGCCAAGAAATTTAGAAGTCAGTTACTTGACCAGCTGGAAGAGAGTCATATTTGCACTCCTTCCAAAGTAAGGTGACCCAATAGGATGCACAAATTTTAAAACAAAAAATTTTTAAACAGTTTAGAATCACGGCTACCACCTGCAATTAAAATCCTGCTTAAGATCTTTCAACAAGGGTAGCAGTAGTACATTGACAGGGAACAGCCAGGAGTGCAGGCCTCCTTTAGAAGAGAATATGGAACAAGGGACAGTGCTGCTGACATCCGATAGATCTTGGCTGGACGCAGAGAATATCAGAAAGATGCTTACTTAGTTTTATTGCTGATGTCAAGGCATTCAACTATGCAAATCTTAACAAACTGTGTGTACCCTTGAGAAGAATAGTAATTCCATACATTTGATTGTGCTCAGGTGGAATGGAATACTGCATGGGTTGAACTCAGGAAAGGTGAATATCAGGGTTGCACCTTCTTACCATATTTATCCAATCTCTGTGCTGAGTAAATCACCAGAAAAGCTCGCTTATATGAAGAATGTGGCATCAGGATTGGAGGAAGTCTTATTAACAACCTTCAATATGCAAATGGCATAATGTTGCTTGCTGAAAGTGGGAAGAACTTAAAGCACTTGCTGATGAAAATAAAGAATTTCAGCCATCGGTGTGGATTACAATGGAAAATCAACCAAAGTAAAATAATGTAAAGTCAAACAAAGCAGAACCAATAGGTAACATCCAACTAGTAGGTAACGTAAATAGAGAAAAGATTGAAGTTGTCAAAAATCTTGTCTTGCTTGGATCTACAATCAATGATCATGGAAGCAGCAGTCAGGAATCAAGCAACATAATACATTTGGGTAAATCTGCTGCAAGAAGACTTCTCACACATATTGAAAAGCAAGGATGTTACCTTGAGGACTAAGGTGTATCTGACCCAAGCAGAGAATTTTTTATTGCCTCATATACATGTGAAAGTTGGATTCTTAATAAAGAACTGAAGAAGAATAAATACATTTGAATTTTGAAGCTGGTGACGAATATTGAACGTACTGTGGACTGCCAGAAGAACAAGCCAATCTGTCTTGGAAGAAGTACAACTGGAACACTTTGTACATGAAAGGATGGTGAAACCTGGCCTTACCTTTGGGTCGGTTATCAAAAGAGACTACTCCCTGGGAAAGGACATCACGAAGGGCACAGTGGAAGGGCAGCAAAACACAGCAAGGCCCTCAGCAATGTGGATGGACACAGTGTCTCCAACAGTGCACTCAAGCCTAAGGACAACTGTGAGACCTGGCCAGAAACAGTTGGTGCTTTGTTCCATTGTACAAAGGGTTGCTATGAGCTGGGACGGACTTGGTGGCACTAAACAGCAAACATGCAACTAGGGGATTGGCTTTTTTGAGAGATCTGCTATCACCCCAAAGCCCAGAAAAGGGAAGAAGGCTAGAGACTGAGTTCAATCTCATGACAGTGATGCAATCGCTCATGGACATTGAGGCTTGAGTGGATGTCTCCAAATGACAATATTCTGCACATTGTCATGCATCGAAGTATGGGGAGGGTCCTCATTCCAAGAGAAGAGGAACATGGAAATTTCATTTCATTTTTTTAATCATTTCATTGGGGGCTCACACAGCTCTTATTATGATTAACACATACATCAATTGTAAGTAGTCTATATTTTCACATTTGCTGCCATCATCATTCTCGAAGCATCCTCCTTCCACTTACGCCCTTTGTATCAGCTCCCCATGTTTCCACTCTCTCCCCACTCCCCCTGGAAATTTCATTTTAAAGACTCTTGTAGGCCTCACACTATGCATCCACCAATTTGGCTATTGTGATTTTTATCCTTGTGTGATAACAAAACTATAAATGCAAGTATTGTGCTTTTCTGAATTTTGTGAATCATTTCTAGTAAATTATCAAGCCTGCAAGGAGTGGTAGGAACCCAGGAATTTGTATTCTGAGGATAAGAAGTGAGGGTGAACTGAGAACTTGAAGCTGATTGCAGAAGTGAGAACAGTCATATAAACTTGTGAAGTTTGTCCTAACCCTGAGTAGTTGGTGTCAAGTCATTTATTTGTAATGTCTCTTCATAATTCTTGCCTTGAACACTCAGGCTGTGAGCATTTTGCAAGGAGAAACTGTGATAGAGACATTCGTTGAAAAGACATACTGCTGACATCCGATGGGTCTTGGCTGAAGAAGATCAAGGGTTGAGCTTCAAAGGGGGGCAATCCCACAGCTCTCTTTAGTTATGAAAAGCTTCATGAAAGAGACAAAGTTTGAAATGAATTTTTATTGCTCCCTTCTCTTCTAGCAGCTCCCCAACTTTGCTGTGAGAAATTGAAAGTGTGACTCACTGAGACCCTCCAAGAACCTTTGGCCTGTAGTTGGGAGTAGGTGAGAATGAGGAGTGAGTGCATAGTGGATAATAGGGTTGCTTTTTTTTTAATGATGAAAAGATTCTGCAACTAGATAGTTGTGGTGGTTATACACATTGAGAATATATTAAATGTCAGTGAATTACAACAATTAATTGTAGGTTACCTAGATTTTGTCACAAAAAAGAAATAAAATACAGATTTCCACAAAGTAAATTATAACAATGTTTTCAATGAGAAAGCTTCTTAGTGTCTAGTGGATTACACAATGTAGCCCCAGAAATTCTTTATTCTTTAAAGGTGAATGGGCATCATATTCCTTCCTCTACCACCACCCCCCCACCACCACCACCAATAACCTCTGCATCTTAAATGTCTCTGCTCTCCCTGCCTAGAGTGGTGGAATTGGAGCAGCAGCCAAGTAGATGATGAGACATTTATACTTTGCTTTAAAAGATGTCTGTCTAGAGACAGGTCAAATTACTTAAAATACTGAAAAAAGTGTTTTGGTTTTTTTCTGAATTTGACCACCAATATTTAGAAAGGATTTCAGTTAAATTCATGATACCATGCTGTATTTAAAATAGCATTTATAGAAGAAGACTTTACATACTCATATAAAATTTGGGAGATTTGCAACTAACCTGGGAACCGCTTTTAAACTGAAAGGCATGAGTCTCTTATGTTCAAAAGCAGTAGCCAAGTTGGTCAGAGACATGAGAAGAACAAAACTCCAAATGGCGGCACCCTGAAAAGAAGAGACGAGAAAGCGAGCTGGGCTTGAAATGGAGGCCTGGGCCTCATGGGACGTGGTGGTGAAACTCGTGGGGGAGCGGTCTACTTCAAGTCTGAAACCGGGCTAGATTCACACTGGGTTGGGTTGAAACTTTCGTTAGGATCCCTAATGCAGAAAGAACAGAACTTAGCATAACTTCTGTATAACTGACCACCCCCATTCCTTCTCCCTTAATACAAATCTCAAGAGCTTTCTATTCTCCTTGTCTTTTTGTAAAGATAACAGATGGAAACCTTTACACACTGACAGCTCACTTCACACTGGCAAAAACTATAGCATCGTACATTAATGTCTGGGAGTCCATGATTTCCCAGGAACAGTGAAAACAGGATGTTTTCAAAAATAAACTCCCCATCAACTCTACAATTATTACTGACCCATTGGCCTTGTGTTTTAAATCTTCGCAATTTCTCAGCTTAGAGGAGCAAATACCTCAAAATTAGTTTTAACTTTTAAAATGCAAAAGTTTGACATGGATTTCGTGCTCTTGACAGAAAGGAATTAATAGCCGTTGGCCTGAAGAAAACTCAAGCCCAGGCAGGTGGTGGGCAGGATTCCACCAGCAGAGCCAGCACACCTCACTCAGCCAGGCCCTGTTTACCCAACCCCTGGCCTCCTCCTCAAGGGATACTGCCAGTTGGAGCAAGTGGAGCCAACTGGTGTGGTGGTTTTCTAATGAGGCTAAGTAGGGATGAGAACGAATGAACTACTACATTTTTCCTTGTGGCCAAAGCAAGGCTGTTATGAAACCAGACCTCCAAGGACGAAAGGCTGATGTGCTCACCAGCTGCCTCCACATCCTTCACATGAAGCTTCCCAGTGTGGTCATGCGTGAAGAGCTCCTTAAAGTGATGCCAGAGTTCCCTTGAAACTGTCTCTCCATGGTGAGCACTGGCACAATCTCTGGGTGTGAAGCCACCTCTGAGATTTACAAGCTATTGCTGACATCAGTGAAATCAAATGCAGCGTCTGTTATGCTTTTCTCTGTGTTCTGCAGACATATTGCCACTCATTAAAAGCTTCTCAAAAAAATGTCATTGGGCAAATTTTCATGTCTTGTTCATAAGGGCTACACACATCATTGGAAGAGTTGGTCTAGATGGCTATTATAAGAACATCAGCACATGCATTTATGAATTATGCTGTTTCACATGTAGGATTCTTTTTCCTTCCACCAAAAAGCACAACTTACATTTCCCAAAACTGCTTTTGGAGTTTCCCTAAGCTTCCAGAAAAACTCCACCATATCACACACTGAGGCACGGTTAGAGGTCTGGGTGTCAGGTTTGAAGCAAAAAGAACAATTAAGAATTATCCAGTGGACTATTTCTACAATTAAGTTATCAGATAAACTTGTCCACATTTCGATCTGGGTGTCAGAAGACAACACATTGTCTTCTGAGAGTGAGGAATGACCAAACGTGTTATTCCTCAGGCTAATGGGTACTGCGGTGCAGCTAAAAAGATCCTAGAAAACACTAGTCATAAGGACTCTCTCCACCTATAAGAGACGTTCCCCATTGAGAGGGTAGTAACTTCTTATGTCCCACTTCTCTTTCCCAAATCAACTGCAGGCAGCAAAGAGAAAGTAGAAGTAAGACTAGAGTGGAAATAAAAATAAAGGAGAAATGTAAGAAAGGAGAGAAAACAAGTGATGACTGCAGAACCATATAAGGGATGTCACTTGTTTTATATATAATGTCACTAGTTTATATATATTGTTTTATAAATATATGTGTTTTATATCTATATATTTATATTATCTATACCATTTTACACATACAGGAGGCGATAAATTGTCATTTCCTAAAAGAGAATAGTTCTCCCAAGTATGGGAGTTTTAGAATAATAAGAAAATGAGAATGACAGAAAAGCATCCACAGAAACAAAGAAGTTGTTTCCAGTTAGAAACTCCACATGATATTGCTCCCAGTCAGTTCTCTGATTCATGACATTGATAAACAACAAATCACCTATGCATGTGACTCAGCCTAATTCTCCATTCACAAACATGAGTGCACAGACAATCAAGGTTCATCAACTATTGTAAGACAGCCTGCAACTTCAAAGAGTAGGACCTAGATGATCAAAGAGAATTTATGCCAGAGGGAACAAAAATAATTCAGATCCAAAGTAATTTTCAGTTAGTACCTCTAAAGGCAATAGAGATTTTAATCATATATTAAGAAAATACCATTATAAAAGAGAAATCATGGGAAAGAAACATCTTTCAGAAAATAGAACGGTTGTCTTGGTGAGTCTCAAATCTATTCAGACTGATATGACAGAGGAAAATCCCCCTGTGGGTTTTCTTAGTCTACAATCTGTACAGGAGCAGATCCACAGGCCTTTTGCTTCCCAGATTGCATAGCAGACTTGAACTATCAGCCTTTCCATTAAGAGATGCGCACTTAATTATTGTACCACTGGGGCTCCTAAAATTATAAGGAATCCAAAATAGATTTCTCCATAGAAAGTTGGAGGACATTTTTAGAGCAATCTCCCCAGCAAAAATAAAAGGCGTGACTAGCTTAAAATGTAAAAGAGAAAGAGACAATCAAAGACATCCAATATCCATCCACTTTAAAAGAGTTCCAGAAAGACAGAGATGGAAATAATCAAAGAAATACTAGAATAAAAACGGTCAGAATTGAAGACATATGGTAGGTCACAAATTGAAGACATTGATTGCAGAGCAGGATAAAGGAAACACACACACACACCTGGGCACCTACTTACAAAACTTCAGAATAATAAGGGAAATAAAATGACCAAAAGCATCCTCAGGAATAAAGAAATAACTGGCAGAAAACAACATTCACATCAGAATTACATATCTCACTCACTTGAATGAATACTGGAAGCTAGTCAATAACTTGCTTCCAGGAGAAACAAAAATAATTCATTCACAGATATAATGCTAAATTAGTAAAAATATTTTTAGGTTGAGCCCTGGTGGCGTAGTGGTTGTGCATGGGACTGCGGCCCACTGGGTTGGAGGTTCAAATCCAGCAGCAGCTCTTCAGGAGCAATGCTGGGCTTCCTACTCCCACCACCAGGGCAGTGATGCCCAAAAATATATATATTTTTAAAATAATTTGAATTTGATACCTAGCCAAATTGTCAATCAAAATATGAAGAATAGCCACATATCCATATGCATACAAATAGTCAACAAGTCCCTCTCCCTGTTAAAAATAAACTAATAGCACCAGAATTAAATTGTAAGGAAAGAGGCTCACTCCAAGAAAATCCCAAATACCATCTATGCAGCAAGACACATGTTTGTGCATCCAATAAATAATACAATTAAGGAACTCAATTTTCTGATAGCAGCATATTTCCAATACAGGCTTGATACAATTGATGTGTGAAGTGTTGTAAGAGCTGTAAGCATCTCCAATAAAATGATTTTTTAACACAAGAACTAAATTTTCTTAGAAAAAATATATATTTAAAGTCATGTGTCTCTCAAAGAAAATAGAAAAGGTAAGTTATAGTCTATTAGGAATTCTGAAAAAAACAATTAAAATACATATTAGAAGCCAATTGAGATGGGTCATTGTTTTGAGCAATAGGGACTTAAGAGAATATAATTTATTAAATCTTCATGTTTAGGACATCTTTTTCCAAAGGGTACAGAGTTAGGGATATGAAATTCTGTTTATTTTTCTTTTTTGTTGTTGTTGTTTTTTTTGGGAGGGGAGGGGGTGTTGTTTTTTGGACATCACTGCCTCTGGTGGTTGTGGGCGCTACCCAGTGCCACTCCTGAGAGCTGGATTTGAACCTCCAAGCCCATAGGCCGCAGTCTAGCCCTCAAACACTTACGCCACCAGGGCTCAGCCCTTTACTTATTTTTTAAGATCATTTTATTGAAGGCTCCTACAGTTCTTATAACAATTCATACATCAACTTATCAAGCATATTTGTACATGTTTCCATCATTATTTTCTAGACATTTACTTTCTATTTGAGACCTTGGTATCAGTTCCACTTTTTCTTCTCCTTCCCCCTCCCACATTTTTGAGCCCTTATTAAATTATAAATTACTATCATTTTCATATCTTATACCAACTTAAACCCCCATGGTTTCTTTCTACCTTTTTCCTACCCACTTTGTATCACTCCCATTTCTGTTCCTGAGGGACTGAAATTTATGTGACCTCCATTCTGTGTGCCCTGAGCATTTATTCTGTACCGTATACATGCTCCAGTCTAGCCCACAATGAAAGGCAGGATTGAGATCATGATAATGGGGGAATGAAGAAGCTTCAAGGAACCAGAGGAATATTGTTTCATTAGTGTTATGCTGTACACTGGTTGACTCACCCCTTCCTGTGACCTTTCTATGAGGGACTTTCCCATTGTCCTCAGATGGGCTTGGGGTCTCTGCTCCAATGCTCCTCATTCTTAACAATATGTTTTTTGTTTGCTTGTTTTGGGCATCTGGTACCTGTTACCTGGTTCCATCGACATCCAATGATCATACAGTCTGGTGTGTTTCTTCCATGTGGACTTGTTGCTTCTCTTCTAGATAGCTGTTTTTTTCATTTCAAGCCTTTAAGACCCAGACACTATAGCTTTTGATAGCCAAGAACCATCAGCTGTCTTCACTACATTTACTTGTGCACCCATTTTGTCTTCTGAGATCATGTCTGGAAGTTGAGCATCATAGAATGCGAGGTTATTAGAACAGGGTGTTCTTGCACTGATGGAGAGTTTGAGCAGAGACACAAAGTCTGTCCACTTCCTCAAAGTATTGTCATACAAATATATATACATATAGGCCAATACTTCTAATTTACGAATCCATATATTTACATAATTGCACACCTATGTTATACCTCGATCCATAGCTTTGCTTCCTAGATAGTTCTTGTTTCCCTTTTCTTCCTTCCTTTACCACAGTGATGCCCACCCCACCCCACCCCCGCCTTCCTCTGCCTCTTAGAAATTCCTCTCAGCTAAATTGCTGTTGCTCCAACATTCCCAGGATCTCTACATCCTCCTCTTTGTTGCTTTTAAATCCTTAATTGTTCCCCTACCAAAGACTTTCTTTGTTCACCACTCCCTTCCTCTGATTCCTCCTCCCCTAAGTCCCTCCCGAACTGTTGGTCCTATTGGTTTCTCCTCAGGCTCGCTTCCCTTACCCACCTTATATAAGTAGGCAAGGCAGCAATAACAATAATAATAATAATAATAATAATAATAAAATAATAGCAATAATTAAAAAGAAAATGAAGGATTGAATGAAAATAGAAATATACTAGCTCCCCTCCCCCAAAAATGATAAAGATAGATAATTCTACATCTGTCCGCTGACCTTTGTGACTATCTCCCCACTGGTCCTGGGGGTTCTGGGAACTTCCCCACCTAGCATGAAGTCTACTTGAGGGGTTCCTCAGGGGCTTTGTGGCTTGGCTTTGCTCCCCTTGCTGTTCCCTTCTTGGCTTTCCCTGCTGTGGATGTCTGTTTATTTTTCTGACGTTTTACACTTAGAAATGTTAACATAACCATCACATTTTAAGTGTTTATTACTTTATTTCATTTTAAAGTCAATCTGAAAGCAAAGCAATGGAAGTCCTAAATATAATAACAGAAAGAATGTAAATTACTCAAATTCATCAAGTAAAATATTAATAATGATGAGTAAAGTATTAACAGTTGGCAGAATTTGAAAAGAAAAGAGATGAATAAGAGAATCTCTAAACGATCTCTAAGCACTCGATGTTTATCTTAAGTAGTTGTAAGTAAAGAGAAATAATTAACATTAAAAGCACCCTTGAAGTTATCATTTAAATTTACAAGATAACAACAAAAAGTTAAAATTGGAAAAAGAAATTCTTAGAAAAATGGAAACAAGTATGGTAAGAATTAATGTAAATTTCAGTACAAATGTAAACAACTTGAGCTTCAAGCATATTATTTAATGTTGTAGAAGTAATACTAGAAGAACCAAGCTCATAAAGGCTCCAAAATGATTTTGCCTCAGGCAAATATGGTTTCAAATATGGTTCAAAACCCCTGGAAGTCCACAAATCTTTCCGGCACACCCATAAACTCAGAACCATTTTTTCTAATAATACCAAGCTATTATTTGTCTTGTCCACTTCAACTTTGTCTCCCTGCAGAGTGCAGCCTTCTAGAAGCTACATGGTTTACAACACAGCACCAGAATGAACACAGAGTAAATACAAGTGTCCTGCTATTTTATCATAAAGCAAACATTAAAGAAATGTTAACAAAAATACACTATGCCTTTGTTCTCACTGGATAATATACTTACTTTACATAAAATGAAGTTTTCATGTTAATATCAAATGGGTTTCTAATTCTAAAATGAAGAGTTTAAAATGCTTATGAACTCAAAAGTTTTAATATAGTAGATTAACAAAAGCTCTTTGGAGTCTTCAATGACTTTTAAAAACTCAAAAGTGGTCTGAAACAAAAAATTTACTTGGAGGGTTAAGAAGAGGATCAGGAACATATATTCAATGTTCCATTAGTACCCATCAGTACTGTCTTAAAAAGAGTCCAGGTGGTTCTGTGGGCTATGCGCTGGACGGCTAACTCCAACGTGGGTGGTTCAAGAGAGGAATGAGACTGTCTGGCCCAGTAAAGACTTGCCGCTTCAGAAAGCAGAGGAGCAGTTCTGCTCTATTCCACTATGGGCACGAGGATCAGATTGGACTTTGCGGCACTGGGTTTTATTTGGTGATCTATACAATTTTAACTATTCCCATGGGCATGCATTATCTTTTCTATTTTTTTCAATGATTTCATTGGGGGCTCTTAAAGCTCTTAGAGCATTCAATACATCATTTGTATCAAGCATATTTGTACATATGTTCCCATCTTCATTTCCAAATATTTTCTACTTCAGCCCTTAGTATAAGTGCCTCTTTCCCCCTCCTTTTTTTTTTTAATAAATCATTTCCTTGGGGGCTCATACAACTCCCATCACGATCCATACACAAACAAGGAACAAACACAAACTGATAGCCATTGTGTTGATGTCGATGCAAAGCCACTCTATAAGACAGGGAAGAACTGCCCCTGTGAGCTTTTGAGGCCGCAGTTGCTTCCGGGAATAGAGAGCATGTTCTCTCTTCTGAGAAGCTGTTAGTGCTTTTGAACTGCTGACCACAGGAAGAGCAGCCTAACGTGTCATCCGTGCTCCTAACAAGAGAGCAGTCACTAAATAAAGGGGATATAACACTAGCCGGTCCGCAACAATGATGACTCACTCACTGCCATCTTGTCTTTTCTGACTCACCGTCATCCTGTGGGGCAGGGTAGAATTGACCCTACAGTTTCTGAGACTCTTATGAGGAGCAAAAAGCCTCATCTTTTTCACTTGGAGCAACTGGTGATTTCAAACCGCTGACCTTGCAATTCGTGAGAAGCCTAAAGTGTAACCGTGCTCACGGCAATACAAACAATGTTTCTAACAGATTGTTACATTGAGATCCAGCAACCGGTTTTACTCATAGAAAGATTTTAAGTGGAAATAAATGGTCTTTATACATACCTCAGGTGTGTGGGAGAGGGTGGGAGGAGGGGAGGAAGAAGGCATTTAGTTAGACAACTCTGAATTCCTTAGAAATTCCAGGATACAATGTTCATTTAAGTTTTACCTTATAATCATTAGGTCCAAAGTCTAGCTAATATCCCTTCCTAAATTCTTGATAGCACATTAATGGAGAACACATAAACACATGCATAATTCTGCATTTGCAAAGCCAGTTTTCTTTCATGAAGTTCAAACTGCCTCATATGCATCACCTTAATCCAATTTCTAATTCAAAAATTATACTCATCCAGAGCCAAATATCTTCTTCTGTAAGTCATAATTTTCTACTTTTCCTTTCCATAATCATACACACAGAGGAAAAGTGTGCGGTGGGGGGAGGAGTTCTACTTTACATAGAAACCTTATTAAACAAAAATATCAAAACATGATGCTGTTGTTTCTCAATTATGTCTTCTATCTAGACCTATGCACTTCTAAAGATGATGTCTCCATCTCTCCAACCTTTTCCCAATGTGATGGGCAGGTTTGTTATGCCAACATGGCCACAGAAGATTGGTGGGTCTGTTGTGATGGCACAACCAATGAATACACAGGATGAATCGAAGGGCAGAGATAGGAAGGGCTCAGCGAGTCCCACCCTTTCTCTCTTGCTTTTGGATCTTTGGACTAGACAGCTGCCTTGTTCGTCCTGTGCCTCGACCTCCAAGCAACACTACCCACGGACTGTGGAGCTGTGAGTTGAGGATCCTTCAAGTCCTACTTCGCCACGCTCCTGGGATATACATCTCTTGAGCTGGGGACTGTTGGACTCTGTCATCTGACTGACTGTTGGCGACCTGCTCTGCTGTTTGCTGCCTGTGACCAGATAGCCTGAATTGCTCTACAGAGGACTACTTAGCGGCCCTCAAGACTTCAAGGACTTCCTGTCTTCTAGCTGTCTCATGCAAGTGAGTTGCACCGAGCAACTCGTACAGCTTTATAGATTACTTAACTGTTTCTTTCTTATCTTATATACTCTTCTTTCTATATAAATATATAAAGAGAATTACTAGAGTCCTGGTTTTATTTCTCTACAGAACCCTCTCTGACACATCCAAAGAATTTTGCCCTTTTCGATTTACATACCAAAATCGCATTTTGCGCATCTTTGAGGGAATCAGAATTGTTTGGAGAACAAAAATAATTCTGAAGGGACAAGATCAGGGTTGTAGGGTAAATGGGGTAAAATTCACCAATGAAGTGCTTTCTTCTCTCCTTCTCCTTCTTCCTTTCCTTCTCTCCTCCTCCTCCACTTCTTTTTCTGTTTCTTCTTCACAGTACAGATTTTCATTGGCACCATTCTATAGCGAGGAAACTGATAGTTAGAGACAGTTGTTTGCCCAAGGTCACACAAGTAGAAGCTGAGATTTGAGCCCAAGTAGTTTATCTGCTAAGCCAATGTTGTTTTAAAGATGACTTTTTTTAATGAACTGTGAATTGAGTAGGGTCTTACATTTTAGACCATCATCTCTGCACTCAAGAATTCAAACCACCATCAATACCCCACTCTTCTCTGATTTTTCTTCTTTGTCTAGTGGTCCAATGTCAAGTCCATAATGGAAAAACATCTAGTTCATTGCTTCATCTTCCCTGCTTTGCTTTCCCTCCCCTACCCTCACCTAGGCAACTTCCAATGTCTGTTTCCTTTGATATGTATTTATGTTCTTGGTTTTTATCCTTATAATAGTGGTCTCATATAATTTTCGTCCTTTTGTGATTGACTAACTTTACTCATTACAATGATCTCCAGGTCTGTCAATGTCATGAGGTACTCCATGGCTTCTTTCTTTCTTCTTTTTTTCCATAAATGCATAGCATTCCATTAGGTGTACCATTTCTTTATTCATTCCTCTACTGATGGGCAATTCAGCTGTTTTCAACTTCTTGCTTTTTATTTCCAGTTGTTGCAGGCATTGTGATATCACTTTTCACAAATCTGTACACATTTACAGACCCACAAGCAGTGTATGGGCATTCTAATTTCTCCATCCCACTCCAGTTTTTATTATGCTGTCATTTTATTGTTGAGCTGTTATCATTGGTATAAGCTGCTATCATCATTGTTGTGATTTGCATATGCTGGATGGCTAGTGATCTAGAGCATTTTTTCATGGAGTTTGTCATCTGGGTGTCATTTTTAGTGAACTCTTTTATGTCTATTGCCCAATATATAATTGGATTACTCTTTTTTTTCTTTTTGAGGTCGTGGAGTTTCTATGAATAGTAGAGATAAATCATTGTCTGTTGTGTTGTTACCAAAGATATTTTCCTAATCCATAATTTTACTTTTTACTCTTCTGATGAAGTCTTTAAATGTACATAAGTGTTTTTGTTTTTAGAGGGTCTTAGTGATCTATTTGTCTTCTGCATGTGCTTCCTCCATGTGTCTGATAGTCTATCTATGCCCTGTATGAGGGTCTTTAAGTTTGTCCCTATTCTCTCATTGATAATCTTTGGAGTTCTAGGGTTTGCATTTAAGCCTTTGATCTAAGTTCATTTTTGTGCATTGATTGAAATATGATCCTGTGTCAATCTTCTGCAATGGAGACCCAATTTTGCCAGCATCATTTTTTTAAAGAGACTATCTCTTTCATATTTAATATTTTGGGTTCTTCCTTGAAGATCAGTCATTTTCAGATGAATGAATTTAATTCTGGGTTTCCTGTTTTGTTCCATTGATCTATTTACCAATATAAATTCTAAGCTACTTGACAATTATGACTATGTAATAGGTTTTGAGCTCAAGTAGTGAAAGGCCTATTTTGTTTTGCTTATTGAAATTATTTGTGTATCCTGAGGCTCTTTCCATTCCACATAATATTTTCCATTTCTTTAATGAATGAGATTGGGATCATGATCAGCATTCCCTTATATTTATAAATTACTTTGGATAGTATTGACATTTTCACAATGGTATGCACACCTATTAATGAACACAGAATATTCTTCCACTTATATACACATTTTCTGGTTCCTTGTAGTAGTATTCTATAGCTTTCTTTGCACAATCTTGTATTTCTCTGGTTAGGTTTATGAGTAAGTTTTTCATATTTTGTGAAGTTATCATAAATGGTACTGTTTTCTTGATTTCTTCTTCAGAGTTCTTTTCATTAGTATACAGGAAGCTGGTTGATTTTTGTGTGTTAATTTTGATCATCTATAAATAGTGAGAGTTTCACTTCTTTTTTACTCATTTGTATCCTTTTGGTTTCATTTTGTTTCCTAATGGCTCTGGCTAAGATTTCCAGCACAATACTGAATACAAGTGATGATAAGGGGCATCCTTGTCTGATTCTAATTCACTAAAGGAATGCCTTCAGTTTCTTCCCATTGAGCAAGAATTCTGGCCATTTTTTTTAATATAATGTGATGAGAAATGTCCTTTATATTCCAAATTTGGTTGAGATACTTTATTTTTTATCAAGAATGGGTGCTAGATATTGTCAAATTCCCTTTGTGTCAATTGATGTGATCGTGTGGTTCTTGGGTTTTTATATGAACAGCTTTATTAGGAAATAATATAAACATGATAAAACTCAATAGCTAAATCATATTAAGAAGTGCTATACAATCATTACCACAATCAATTTTAAAACAGCTTCCTTTTTTCATCTCCTTTTTTTATTAGCTCCCCATTTCCCACCAAACTCCCTGCCATACCCCCAACGAATCATTAATTTAGTTACTGTTTTTATACATTCACCCATCCTAGATTTCATACACTGAGAAATACATGGAAGTACAAAACAAAGAGTCAAAAAAGTTAAGAACAATAATTAAATGACCAAAAAAACTCTTTTGAAAATAAAATAGAAAATATTAAAAACTACAACTTTAAAATGGTTCAAAAGGGAAAACAAATGAAAAGAGGTTAGGTTTTAAGGGATTTTGAATCATCCTGTGCACCTGATATGAATCTCATGTAATCACGGTGTGTGTGTGTGTGTGTGTGTGTGTGTGTGTGTGTGTGTGTTTTGCTGGATTCTCCTAGTGAAATTGTTTGGTTTTTTTCAATGATAGTATGCTCACCTCTCGGGCAGCCATGATCTCAACAGCCAGGTACACGCACAGAGCGGGCAGGAAGCCGGGAACCTGAGAGTCCCACAGCTAGCCAGGGCCTCAGTCAGAGGGGCTAAAAGGAGAGAGAAATCGAGTTAAGTTTAAATCTACTTTGGGGGTCCCAGGTGAAATCTTACAAGAACGTCCATGCTAGCCTCAAAGAGAGAGCAGGTACATTGTACTGATGGGAAAAAAGTTTTTCAGCATAATTTCTCTGGCCTTTTTCCTCATCAATAATGTAGTTTTCAATGTTCTTAAAATTTCTTGTCCTCTCCCTCTCCTCCCCGTCTCCCATGCTCCCCCACCCGGAACCACTTGTCCCATTATTTTCTCCTCCACACTATTCATCCAGCCTATCTTATCTAGATAGTCTTGCAGAAATAACAATATGTGATAGAAAAAAAAAACAGGTGAAAGGAGGTGGGGTTGACCAACCCAGGGGTATGGGAACAAGTGACTCAAAATCAGTGACAAGGAGGGTGTGAGAGGCCCGATCAGGATTGAGCAAGCGTAATGCAACAGAGAGAAAATACTGAAACCCCAATGGAGGATGAGCATGGTAGTGGGACAAGAGAAAAGTAAAATGAAACAGAGGAAAGAACTGGGGGATAAAAGGCATTTATAGAGGTCTAAATATAGGCATGTACATAGGTGAATATATTGATATATGATGTTGGGGAAATAGATCTATGTGCATACACTTATAGGGTTAGTATTAGGACAGCAGATAGACACTGGATCGCCACTCAGGTACTTCCTCAATGCAAGAACACTTTGTTCTATTAAATTGGCATTCCATGATGCTCACCTTCCCGACACCATCACTGAAGACACATGTGTGCATAAGCAAAAGTGGTGAAGAAAGCTGATGGGACCCAGCTAACAAAAGATGTAGTGTCTGGAGTCTTAAAGGCTTGAAAGTAAATAAGCGGTCATCTAACTCAGAAGCAACAAAACCCACGTGGAGGAAGCACACCAGACTGTGTGACAACGAGGTGCCAAAGGGATCAGGGATCAGGCATCAAAGTACTAAAAATTACAGCATTATAAATGAGGGGGAGTACAGATTGGGGACTACAATCTATCAATAGGTAAAGTGACAGCCCCTTACAAAAGGGTTATAGTGAGGAGATGAGCCAGTCAAGGTGCAGTGTAGCAGCAATGAAATAAGCAACTTTCCTCTAGTTCTTAAATGCTTCCTCCCACTCACTATCATGATCCCAATTCTACCAGACAAAGCCAGATAGACCAGGGGATGTACACTGGAGCCAGAAACAGGGGTAATTCAGGACAGATGATCCTTTCAGGACCAGGGATGATGCCAGGAGGGTGGAGGGAAGGTGGAGTAGAAAGGGGGAACCTATTGTAGGGATCTACATATGGCCTCCTCTCTGGGGTACAAACAATGGGGAAGTGGGTGAAGGGACCTGTCGGACAGTGTATAATGACAATTTGTAAATTGTTAAGAGTTGATGGGAGGGAGGGAAAATATGGGGAGCTGGTACTGCTGGGGCCCTAAGTAGAAGGAGGATATTTCAAGAATGATAATGGAAACAAATGTGCAAATGTCATCTGCACACAATTTATGTACGTATTAATGATCATGATAGGAGTTGTATGTGTCCCCAATAAAATGATTTTTTGTTTGTTTTTTGGTTTTGGCATCACTGCCTTCTGGTGGTCATGGGAGCTACCCAGCCTTGCTCCTCGAGAGCCGCTGCTGGATTTGAACCACCAAGCCCGCGGACCACAGTCCTGCACTCAACCACTCAGGGGCTCAGCCAATAAAATGCACTCAACCACTCAGGACTCAGCCAATAAAATGATTTTTTAAAAGCTTATAGTGAGGGCTCAAGTAAATTTTTTTGGGAAATGATGGTAACATGTACAAATATGCTTGATATAATTGATGTATGAAATGTTATAAGAGCTGTAAGAGCCCCCAATAAAAATGATCTTAAAAAACTTCTTGTCAATAATCCCCCAAGATCATCCTGCGTCCTTAAAAAAGTTCCTTGGGAATTCAAAAATAGTCACCCTAACGTTCTGAACTGACCCTTGGAAGGTACTGCATATTACTAAAAGAACTTGTCTGTAGCCACCCAAACTCACAGGACACATCTAAATATAGTTTGCTTGAAACAGTTCAATGCATGAATGAACTAGAAATCTAGCAACATTACTCTGTACACAAACACACAAGTACATATGAGTGAGTATGCATAAATTCATGGAAAAATTCCTTTGTCTTTTAATTCCATTTTTCTACAAACTCTTGGAAGACCTCTTTTCTCTTTCAAATTCCTAGGCTCAAGTTTAGTCTTTAAGAGTTTGTTAGTTTGTTTATTTTAATATAAGTCTGGATTCCTGTGATTTTGCCCAAATTTTCTTAGTAAAATCTATTATCAAAGTAAAATTAGAGAAGTTGGTTGAACAGCAACTTGACTTTTAGCTTAAAGATTCCCAAAAACAGTATCCAAGATTATATTTTAGCATTCTAAATTAATTTAGCTGTAAATGGTAGTTCAAAAGGAAACTAAAATGGACATTACTAGTGAATGCAGTATGCTGTCTTTGTGATCTACATCAGGATGCAATTGTTTTATTTTCATATAATTAATAAACATTTCTTGTGTCATGCAAAGGGAAAGGTTGAGATACAATAGACAGAGTGCATAATTATATATCTATATAAATCTATATATAAATTATATAATGATACATGCACATGAGAGAAAGAGCCATGTAAAGCTATTCAGCAAAGGTTGACAACTTGGCAAGTTTGGTTGTAAATTCAGATGTTGGAATTGGGAGAAAGGTCAAAGTTAGAGGTACATTATGGAGTGATCATCATCATAAAGATGTTCTAGGTATACACAGAGTGAGAAGAGAACAGAAGTAAAATTGTAACAAACACTAATTTTTAAGACCAAGGAAGATGAGCTAGTAAAGGAAACAGAAAATACCAGACAGTATTTTAATAGCAGTCATGAAAATAGAGGAGTTTCAGAAAGGAGTAAATGATCAGTACCATATGATTTTGGGAGATTAATTCATGTGAGACTGAGAAGAGACTTGGAGCTGCAATGCTCCTCATAATCTTTATGCAATTTCTTGACCTCATTTTCTTTTGCAGGCACCACCTGCTTACTTGTTGCCTGTAGGTATATGCAGAAGAGAGGTACAATTTCATTGTTCAATAAACACATGTTCATGTGGCAGTGATGTTGTTTATTACCTGCATAGGAAGTATGAAATCCAGAATCTGATTTTGATTTAGACCTTAACCAGATAGGAAGAGATTCATTTTTCCCCAATCAGATCGTTGTTGATTTACAATCCACCACCAGGTGTCTTTTATGAGCAATTTACAATTTCTCACCTAATCTTGGCATGCAAGGGGGTACACCCCAATTTGGAATATATATTTTTTTTCAAAGTTATGTATTTAAATTACCTTTCAAAACAACCATATAATCTGCAAAGTACTCTCCATTACACATAATACATTTGTCAATACTGTGATTCTATTCTTGGAAACAGTTTTCAAATTCATGTTTGGATGACTGACAGCTCCTTGTTTTTTTTCTTCGCCTCTTCTATGTTGTTAAATCTCTGTCCTTTCATGTTCCTTTTAATTCGTGGAAACAAAAAAAAATGTTGCATGAAGTGAGGTCATGTGAGTAAAATGTGTGGCAAGAGAGACATGATGCCTTTTGCCAAAAACTGGCACACTGAGATGGCTGTCTGAACAGGTGCGTTGTCATGGTGGCAAAACCAGCTCCCATCTGCCATAAATCAGGCGGTTTTTGTCACACACTGTTAGGCAAACTTTTCAGAACCTCTAAATAGAAAGCTTACTGAACAGTCTGACCTGGTTAAATGAACTCCAAAGGCACTGCAAGTTGACATTTTTAGCCATTAGGAAAGTAAATGGATATCCAGAATGAGGTTTGTCATCAATCGACATTTGACCTTCTTAAAAATGAAAAAAAAAAAAAAACCACATTCATACACTTTAGTTTCTCCCCTAGTGGTGTACTTGTAAAGTGTGTTCTACATCACAACAGTTTCTCTGCCATATTTCCTGAGCATGAAAAATTTTCACAACTACACATTCATCTCTTAAACTGGCCATCAAAAATAAATGAGGTTTAACTAAAACTGCTTTCATGAAAAAATACACTGTGACCAGACAGAACTTCCCAGGCAACACCACTGGGTGCACTAATTCAGACCCAGCTGCTCGATGCTCATCTGGAGGGGAAAATGTGTACTACAACAGCTCTGGCCGGCCGAGCTATTTTGTTTTTGTTTTTGTTTTTTTGGAGGTGCGCCTCATAGATTAGAGGTCTTCAGAAGGTTGGTAGGAAAATCCCATTGCCTTCTAATTCAAGGTTTCATCATGCACAAAAGTCAAAAGTAGATTCTGGCCCTTAACTTGAAAAATAATAATTCCTTTTTATAGTATAAGCACTAAGTAACATTTTTGGCATTTCCCTAAATTCAATCATTTCTTCATGCGTAAGAATTCATCAAGTGGTCCCGTTCCGCTCCCTCGGCCCATTCTCCTCCCACTCCCTCCCTCTCCATTTCATTGGGCCACCCCGGGGCCCCCGCTTGCCCCGGGTCAGGAGGCCGGAGCCCGGACCCGGGAGGCGCGCGCCCCGCACCAGGGAGACCATGTACCCGCAATGCCGGAGGGCGGCCCGGCCCAGCGCCGCGGCCCCAGCCTTCGCACCTACCAAGCACAACCCGGGGACCAGCTTTCTCCACCGGCGCTCCCATTCCCACCACTTTGGCCCCACTGCACGACCGCTGCCCCGCGCCTTCCCTGCTCCGGTTTCCCCCACCCTCAAGCCCTTCTACTCGGCTGCTTCCCCAGACTCCCTGGCTACCTCTTCCTCAGGTTCAGGCTCTCAATTCACCAGGGGCAGTTCCCCCTTCAGGAAATGCAGAGGAGGGACCAGGACCTGAGTTGCACAGGGGATGCCTGGATGGGTTAGAAGTCTCTTTGAAGGACCTCCTTGCCCCTATCCAGGGGCTTTGATAGCCTTGCAAGCCCCCGGAACTGCCCACCTTTTCCCGTGCTGCTCCTTCAGGGGAGACTGAGACTGAGACAAGAGCTTCCCAACATCTTCCTCCACTCCCACTTCACTCTATTCCTCCGATGTGGAATTCATCAATGAGATCCTGAACATACGCACTAGGGGCCGAGCATGGTACATTCTGTCACTGACGCTCTGCCGTTTTCTGACCTGGAACTATTTCGCACAACTTCGGTTGGAGGTTCTGCAACTGACCCGCCACCCCAAGAAATGGACCCTGCAAGCCCGCTGGCGCCTTGTGGGTCTACCCATCCACATGCTGTTTCTCCGTTTCTATAAGCGTGACAAAGATGAACTTTACCGGGTCTACGATGCCTATTCTACCTTCTATCTGAATTCCAGTGGCCTCATCTGTCGTCATTGCCTAGATAAACTGATGCCTGCACACTCACCGCTGACACCTGTTAAGAAACTGCTTGTGGGAGCCCTGGTAGCTCTGGCGCTGTCAGAACCACAACCCAATGTACGCCTGTGCCCCAAGGCTTGATGGGGAGGGGGTCAGGGTGAGGTAACACTGATGACTCTTAATGCACAAGAGGGTGGAGACAACCAAGCAGGCCAGGATTCTTCCCCGATTCTGTCAATCATGTCTGTCCATCTCACCCTAGGTAAAGCTGCTGTGTAATTTAATTTGTAAATAGTAAAGTTAAAGCTAATAAATTAATGTGATGGGGAAAAAAAGAATTCATCAAATACATGCTGCATGTAAAGTTCCAAGTAGAGTCATAATCTAGATAAATTCCCTACCCTTATGAAGTTTATATTCTGGTGGTAGAAATAATAAATAACTGAGTATTTTTATGTAACTTGAAACTCAACCTTAGACCCAAAGGAAAACATAAAGTAGACTAGCGAAGGCTGCAAGGGAAGGGCTCTCTGAGGAGGGCAGTTTTAAGCTTAGACTGAAACAGTGAAGGGAATGAGTCAGTCTAGGATTTAAAGAAACATTCTTGGCAGAGAAAACAAGTGCAAAGTCCTGGAGGCTTAGCACAGGATCTTGGGACATTCAAATCTCCGGAATGAGGTTCTTGCATTGGCTTGAGGATAAATGAGTAAACTTGGAAACTTCAGACCATACTTAACAATGACATATGTAGTGGATACTGTTTAGTTCACCTTTGCCCTTTGGTAGTTCTCGTTTCAAGGATGACAGGTGAAGAATCACAAAAACAGGGCAAGAGGAAATAAAAGCCCATTTCTCTAGCACCAATGTAATCTTGTCCACATCCCATGCCAACTGAATGAAAGGATTCAATTGAAATTCAAATGGTTTCAAATTGAAAATGAAACATTTCTTCCTCCGGTCCTACCCTCGAGAATTAGGAACGATCTCACAAATTAAAAGGAATAGTCCTTCAAGCACCAAATCTCCCATGCTACAGTCTGAAGATGCTACCCACAACTCAGAGATACTAAAACACCCTCACTTCTGACACGCTGACTAAAATTTTGAGACACACTTTTTTTTCAATAATTTTATTTGGGTTGTTACAGCTTTTTTTCCAATGATTTTATTGGGGGCTCTTACAGTTCTTATAACATTCAATACATCATGTATATCAAGCATATTTGTACACATGTTGTCATCTTAATTTCCAAATATTTTGTTCTTGAGCCCTAGGTATAAGCTGCTTTTTCTCCCTCCTTTTTTTTTTATAAATCATTTTATTGAAGACTCATACAACTCCTAGCATGATCAAAACAAACATGAATTGTATGCAAGCCACACTTGGCCACTTGTTGTCATCATCACTCTCAAAACATCCTCCCTCCACTTAGGACCCCAGTACCAGATCCCATATTCCCCCTCCCTCCCCACACCCCCTCTCCCACAAACACTTAATAATTTACAAAATGTTACTTTTTCACATCATACACTGTCCAATGTGTCCCTTCTCTGTTGTCTGTATCCCAAAGAGGAGATTATAGGTAGATTCCTGAAATTGATTCACCCTTTCTATTCCACCAGCCCTCCACCCTCCTGGTATCACCACACTCCCACCACTGGTCCCGAAGAGATCATCTATCCTAAATTCCATGTTTCTGACTCCAGTGTACATCCCCTGGCCTATCTGGATTTGTGTGGTAGAATTGGGATCATGATAGTGGGTGGGAGGAAGCACTTGAGAACTAGAGGAACATTGCATATTTCATTGTTACTACACTGTACCTTGACTGGTTCATCTCCTCCCTGCAATCCATCTATAAGGGGATATTGCTTCACCTACAGATGGGCTTTGGGTCCCTAACTTGCACTTCCCCTCATTTATAATGAAATAATTTTAGTTCTTTGATGCCTGATACCGGATCCCTTTGACACCTCGTAGTCACACAACTGGTGTGCTTCTTCCATGTTGGTTTTGTTGCTTCTGAACTGGATGGCCACTTGTCTACTTTCAAGCCTTTAAGATTCCAGATGGTACATCTTTTGATAGCCGGGCATCATCAGCTTTCTTCACCACATTTGCTTATACACACATTTGTCGTTAGCAATCATATCAAGAAGATGAGCACACAATGTTATGATTTTTAGCTCTTGAAGCCTGACTACCGATCCCTTTGACACCTCGTGGTCACACAAGATGGTATCCTCCTTCCATGTGGACATTGTTGCTTCTGAGCTATATGAAATATAAAAAGTATGAATCTAAGAAAATTAGAAATTGTCCAGAATGAAATTGAATACATAAAGATTAATAGCTCAGAAATTAGTGAAATAAAATGAGCTGCTATTGGTAATTTTGAATAGAATATCATTGATCTTTTATGCCAAGAGTGACAAATTGAAAAAATTTGCATCATGTTATTATCAAAAAGAATATTTAAATAACAATTCTGAAGTACAATGCAAATGGTAATAGGATAATAATCATGCATATAAAAAAGGTCAATTGATAGATTATTCAAATTAATAAACTGGTGCCAAATCATGAAGAAATTAGATTCTACAGTCTGAAATTGATCAAAAAGCAATCAATATTAATTGATAATTATCAGTGATTAGAACACAAAAGTTGAAAACAAAGAAAAAAGAACAATTGGAAATTTATGACCTCCATGATGAAACTGGTGCAACAACCTCATGGCAGAAAGATTGACACAGCGACTACAACAGTGGACTGAAAGATAGAGAAGCTTGTGAGGGTGAAGATGGTGCAGGACCTGGCAACGTTTTGTTCTGTTGTACGTAGGGATGGGTCACTCTGAGTTAGACTCAACTCAGTGGAACCTAACAGGAACAGCAGGTACTTCTCAGAGTCTGGGGGGAAACCAAATTATTTGGGTACAGACACATTACTTATCCCACACAGGAATTCATTGAGAGGCCTTTTCTTAATTAATTCACTTATTTATAGGGAGAAACTGAAATGTAGAGCTTCACAGAATCACTAAGTTGTTGTGTTGTTAAAGTGTTGTGAGATTGGGGACCCAAAGTCCATCAATAGGTGAGGCAACATCCCCTTACAGAGGGGTCGCAGGAAGGAGATAAGCCAGTCAAAGAACAGTGTAGCCACAATGAAACATGCAACTTTCCTCTAGTTCTTAAATGCCTCCTCCCACCCACTATCATGATCCCAATTCTACTTAACAAATCCAACTAGCCCATGGGATGTACACTGGAACCAGAAACATTGGGATTTCAGGACAGATGATCCCTTCAGGACTACTGGTAAGAGTGGTGATACTGAGAGGGTGGAAGGAGGGTAGAGTAGAAAGGGGGAACCAATTATAAGTATCTACATATAACCTCTTCTCTGGGGTAGGGACAACAGGGAAGTGGGTGAGGGGACACATTGGAGAGTAGATAATATGAGAAAATAATGATAATTTGTAAATTTTTAATGGTTCATGGAGGGGAAGGGGGAGGGAGGGGAATATGGAAAGCTGATATCAAGGGCCTAGGGAGTAGGAGGATGTTTTGAGAATGATGATGACAACAAATGGCAAATGTGGTCAACATACAATAGATGTATGTATTGATCGTGATAAGAGTTGTATGAGCCCCCAATAAAATGATTTAATACAAAAATGTCTTGGGAAAACTAAAAATAAAATACTAGCAGAGAATCAATATCTATTTATTGTATTTCTAGACCTTTGCCCTAATTTTGCCAAGAAAAGGAACAGATTTCTTTTGGTACGATGCACTTGGTCAATGTTGCTTGGCTACATACATTATGTATTCATGATTGTCTGCAGAACAGCTAACTATTGACCACTGCAGGCATCCTTGGTGGTTTCAATCAAGAAACTGCTGACAGATGAGAATAAATAATTAATACATGTGGTGAAGGAGCAATTTGATACACAGCAAAAGATGTTTCATTTCTGAATAAAGATACTGTAGTGTGTGATCTGCATTTCATAGGGTATAGATAACTTCCTATACATTGCTTAGAACAGCAGGGGAAATTGTTAATCATTTATTTATGTGAATGTACTAGAAGTAAAATCTTTAAATGGCCATTAAGGATTTAAATCCACATCTTCTTGTTTACCCATTACCATGCCAAATAGAACATAAATTTAGTCTTTAAATGTTAAAAACACTCAGGCATTGAATCCTGGATCTGTGAGGCACCAAACACGTTCCAAAAGCTGCAACAGAGATTCGATGCTCAGATACCATCAAGGGAATTGGACTCTGCCTCAAACACACCTGTAACATAAGGAATTAAGACTGAAAACACATGGTGTTTGAAGAAGCAAAAGCCAGTTATACATGGGCATTGAATTGTCAGTAGATGGTTCAAATCAATGGCACCTAACAGCAACAGGGGCTATCTCTCAGACACCCCACAAAAGAGCATATTATTTGGGTAAAGATAATTTATTTATCCTACACAGGGATTCATCCAGAGGTCTTCTCTTAATTGATTTATCTGTGTAGTACATCAACAATCATTCACTTACTGTATCGATGTTCCCTATGTTGGAATACAATATATATTATTGAGCAAACCAGATGGACAGTGAATATTGTTGTAAGTTTTCTCTGATAATCAACTCTCATATTTGTATAAAAAGTATTCAGTCATGAAAGGATCTGTTCTGACCATAGCAAATAATTCAGTTATTTTGATATGTAATTGGCCTTCTTTCTCTCTTTCAATTGTGTTTTAAAAATTAGTACCAGGGACTAACCAATGCCAACATTAACCGAAGATCTTTACACTCCAGGGTGATGATTGAAAAGACTCTTTATCATAAATTAGCAAGAAGGTCTCTAAAGGGAATCAAAAGCAGATTTTTTTTAAAAAATTAAAGACATAGACTTGGGAATGGGTTTTGGACTCTCACTAGATCATGGCTCCAATTTAAAAACAGTTAGTTCTTACACCATAAACCTGTTCAATAATCACCCCCAAGAAGGAAACATAGAAGGTATGGGTACTGTAGCAAAGTGTGGTGAAGAAATTAGATGGTGCTCAACTATCGGATAAAGTAGCTCTGGGTCTTAGAGGCTTCTTTACAAACAAGCAGCCATCTAACTGAGATATCAAGTAAGCCTACATAAAAGAAGCACTCCAACATACATGACCAAATTATTGCAAATCATATACTCTGAAACTGAAGGAGGAAATAGTATCAGAACTTAAATTGTCAATATGACTAGTAGAAGGCAATGAATGGCAGTGAGAGTCCAAGTTACAGCTATACGATCTATTCAGGGAATAGACCTCCAATGATTTCCCCCTATATACAATGGAGGGAAGGGAATAAATTAGTTACAAAACAGAGTGCCTTGGAGAATGACTATAGCAGATTAAAATGATAAGCTGGACTTGAACCTCTTCAACGGATCCCTCCCATACATATTAGCCCTGATTTAGTTTTCAACATTTTGTGTGTTTTTCCTTTTTCTTCACAGTGAGGTTAAGCTCTGATATATTTTGCCCTTGACTTTTTGTTATATATTTTTAAGTATACAAAATTAGGATTGACGAACCTATAGAGACAGGAAACATAATAAAGTTTCCTGGAGGAGTACATTGGGTGAGGGTGGAATGTCAATGGGTGATGATATCAAGGAGTTCAAGAAGAAAGAGAATGTTTTGAAACTAAATATGTTATGTGATTGACCTATGGGTTGATATGATATCTCTGTATTATCTACCAATAGAAAGTTTGGAGGGCGTGGGGAGTTAAAACAGATAATATTTCTTTTGTAGCTGTCAGGTATGGATCCGAGAGAAATAACATAATTATTAACATAGGGAAAGAAACAAACCATATTGATATAGATAATACCCAGTTTTACCTTCTTACAGAAAATATCTACCTACATACTTACTTATCTACTTACCTATCTTGAACATGTTGAGACTCATTTTGAATTACAAAGCTATACATGATATTTGTCCATAATATTTACTTGCCTACAAGTAATATCAGTTAATACAACCATTATTCAAATTTATACACCAACCACTAAAGTAAGTAATGAAAAAATTGAAGAATTCTTCTAATTTATCCAGTCTAAAATTAACCAAATATACTATCTAAATTGGCCATTTTTAGTGAATAAAATGAAAAAGTTGGAAACCAAAAGGAATCATCAGTAATTGGAATTATGGCCTTGATAACAGAGACGGAGCTGAATATTGCATGACAGAACTTCACAGTTTTACACCTTCCCATTGTAATTCCCATTTTTCAGCAACATACATGGCAACTGTACCTGTGGACTTCACCCTTTGGAAGACACAGAAATCAAATTGACTGCACTTGTGGCAAGAGACAATGGAGAAGTTCAAAAGCCACTGCCCAAACAAGGCTAGTAACCAACTGTGTAAAAGCTGGACATTGGATAAGTAAGATTAAAGAATTGATGCACATGAATTATGGTGCTGCTGAAGAATAGTCAAAGTGTCATGGACTTCCAAAAGAATAAACGCATCTGTCCTGCAAGAAGTACAGTAAGAAAGCTCCTAAGAGCCAAAGATCGTGAGTCTTCACCTCATGTACTTAGGACTTGTCAGGAGAGATGAGTCCCTGAAGAAGGTAAAGCAGAGGGACAGTGCAAAAGAGGAAGGTCCCCAAGAAAAGAAGTTCACACAGAGGCTGCAACAATGGGCTCAAACATTAGAGCCTGGTGCAGGATTGCGCAATCTCATTCGATTGTACTTCAGACTGCCATGAGTCAAAGCTACTAGACAGCACCTAAAAACAACAACATATGATATGTGATTCAGCACCCTGCCTATTTTATAAAAAGGCCTTCTCACAGAGAATGCATGAAGAAGAGTGGAGGACAGCAGAGAGCATTTTAGAAATTGATAACTTGACGAAGTTAGCCTGACAAAACAGCCCAAATAGGCACCAGGGCAGGAAAAACACTGATTCAAAAATTCTATCACTGAATAAGGCCACTTACTGGCATCTCCTGACATAGAATACTGGAACAGCTATTTCTATAAGTGCCTAGAGATGATAATGCAGTAAGCCTTCTGTTTCCTCTCATTTCCTTCAGAAATTCAACATTTTTGTCATTATAAATTACTCTAGGAGAAAATGTGCTGACTGGGTGTGTCTATACAATGTAATTATTATCTATAATGAGAGAAAACATATTTTGTCTTTGAGACTTTGTTACAGTCAATAATATGATCCATTTATACCTTCAAAATACATAAGATTAATTCACTTCAATTCTGAAAGAAGTCAAATGAAGATTTAAGGGATAGAGGGTTTTTTTCTGAAGATGGACCCTCCAAGCTAAAAGTTTCCAGAAAAATCATAGATATAATTTGCCCAATATGCTATATCTTATTAAAACAAAATTTATAATGTTAACTAGGTGTCCTTTGGAGTACTGGATTGCAAAATATCAAAGAATGAACAAAACCACCTCTAAGAGAAAGCCAACAGACATCAGTTCTGTTTTATAAACCAAGGCTTTGGGAAAATTCAAAGGTGTAAGAAGTGTTGACAAGAGACTTACTTTTCAGACATGTAAACCTGACTTATTCTCAGCAAAAAAATAGTTGTGAACACTCTGTTAAAATTCACAAGAAAATATAATGAGATATGAAAGTAGACATCTCAACTTAGAAAAAAACAAGGAAATAAACTGCTTATGAAATTCTTGATCTAATATCTTGCTGAATTATAACAAATAATATCCAACAAGTCCAGCAAATAAACATATATAACTAATTTGTCCTATAAGCATTCACCAAATTCTTCATTTCTAATGTAGTATACTCTTCTCTCCAGGCTAACTATCTAAACAAGAAAATTCTGTTTTTTAAAGCCTAAATTATGCAACTAATTATCTCTGTATTTAGATGTTAAATCCTAATGACCATCCCTGAAAAGTGAAGAACTGCTGTGGATATGTATTTCATAATCCATAAGGTTCTGTTGGGCTAGGTGCTTTCACCTAATCATGTATTACCTATGCACTGGGAATGCCAAACATTTTGGTTCACATGACGCTATCTCACTTTTAGCACTGAAAGTTCTACGTCCCAGGAAGCCACTTGGCTTAAACTGAAAGGATTGTTCTTCTATAGCTAAGATCTATATAAGAGAATACCCATATTATCTAAACATTAATGTATATATTGGTCCATAAAAGGCTATGTTAATAAAATATATGTGACTCATGCCCCTCTCATGGAAAAATGTAGACTGAGTGTGTGATTGGATAACAAAACCAATTTAGGGAGACAGATGTTTAAGGTAAAGTTGGAGAGTAAGAAGACAGATAATACAAAGCAAAGAAAAAAATAAATAAATTTCCACAGTAACATTCCTTCCATCAGTATTCATGAAGTGTATTTTAAGCTGAGAAAATGTGAGATCCAGATTCTTAAGTATAGGAATCACTAGCTAAATAATATCAAAAGAATAAAGGAAGCATGGGAATTTCCATAGGAATATCAGATTTTCCTGTATCATATTTATTTATTGAAGTGCTTAATGATGGACTTCAAAAAATACATTTTAACAAATACATTAAGGAAATCACTTCAAGATCAAGGTTATTCTTTTTCAGTGTACTTGACAATAATAACTGTTTAGTAGTTTTATGGTTAACATAGACAATAATTTCTGGAGAATTTTTGGACCCCCAGGTTACAAACATAGCCAATTTTTTTAGAAGTCTGAATAATGTGTAATTCCTTCAGTACCTGTTGCCAGTGAATCTATTATTCCTCAGTTTAAAGCCTTTGTTGTATCTGCTTTTCCTTTACGCTTAGGAGAAAACATTTTGTTTCTGGAGTAATTTCTTGGACAGGGGAATCAGTCAGTCCCCTGACCATTCATACAGGCCTGAAATCTAAGGGCTTTATTCCTTTCCTTGCTTCAGGACCACATATTGCTGCCTGGAAATACCCCACACATGTGGCTTTGTCATTGGGAAATAAAGCATCTGATCCAGCAGTGATGAAAGATAGATGGTTGAAAGCAAACAATCTAAGATAACTTCATGACTAACACTTAAAAGAGTCCACATAAATTTGATAACGCACCTAATACGTTTAGCATATTGATGGGGAGGATGCTTGGTACTCAGAACTAGTTTTATCCAAATACTGTCCAAAGTGAGAAACATCTGCCAATGAAATCAATGAGTTCTTTCTTATACAGACCCAAAGGGAGATAAAGGGTTGATGTGAAACACACTTATTGAAGCACTAATGTGTTTTTGATTATTAATGTGTTGCTATTCATTCTAAGGCAAATAGACATGGCAAAATTCAGAAAGGAGGCAAAAGAACCTTCAAAGTAGAATTGTTTTATCCCAGATAAAGAGTCTAAAGGATGATTAATTATGTGGTTTTTAAGCTAGGTTTTACTTGTGCTTCTGAAATTCCTTATAACTTTCTTTCAAATATTTATTGAAAGAATTTCCATGTGACTCTCTAGTATACGCAGAAAACAGATGGTCTCTGGGAGCTAAGCAAGGATAAACAAGGAAGTTTTATTGAGTTTCAACTTTTCTTTTAGTCCCAAGGTAAGGAAGCACATGGTTCTGTTTTATCACCTACATATAATATAAAGCCTGCACTTAAAAAATGCATATTTTAGGGCTGAGCCCCGGTGGCATAGCGGTT
The DNA here is from genome assembly GCA_004026705.1 of Nesogale talazaci. NCBI lineage: Eukaryota > Metazoa > Chordata > Mammalia > Afrosoricida > Tenrecidae > Nesogale > Nesogale talazaci. The sequence goes on along the minus strand of PVJH01004845.1, from coordinate 52,007 downwards.
GTGCGCGGGACTGTGGCCCACTGGGACGGAGGTTCAATTCCAGCAGTGGGGCTGGGCCTCCTACTCCCACCACCGGAGAGCAGTGATGCCCCCCCCCCCAAAAAATGCATATTTTAAGTACAACTCAATGGGTATTCTTCAGTATATAGTAGTACTAATCTTGTACAGTATTGTTTTACAAAATACTCACATACACATTATGTCATTTGATCACTGCAAAATGATTTCAAGTAAGTGGAGTTATATCATTATCTCTATATTCTAAATTAAGAAATTCAGATGTACAGTTATCAGACTATATTGACAACTAATCCAGCATTCATTCTGCCATATATGCTAGCTCTTAAAGAAAAATAAAATATAGTTACTGCGTGCCTACTAAGCACTCGACACTAAGCCAAGAAGCAAGGCACATAGTGGTGAGCTACAAAACCTCTGACCTTGTCCTCAAAGGAATTTTAATAAATTTTATTTAATATCTTTTACAAAATAGTTATATGATCATTAACTCCTTTGACTGGATAGATAATTCGTTGACTAGACTGAAAAGTACAATATTAGAAAATAATTAATATCAAGAGATTTCATTATAAGTCTAATTTGAAATGGATCTACCCACTCAAGAACATAATACTTGCAAAGTATTACATTTTACATAGACTTGACTCAATGTCTCTTTAAAAATCGTTTGAAGTATGATCCATGTGATAATTGCTTTCTACATATGGAAAGCCAGTAGAGCTCATATATGTATACTCATGTATAGAAAGGTGTCTATCAAGGAAATAGCTCACATAGAGACAGGTAGGCAAATTCTAAGTTCATGGTTTAAAGGTCAGGTGATAGGCTTCTCCTGATTCGAGCAGCTCCTGATTCACCACTGTGTGCGGTGAATTCAAGATCTTCAGATCAGATGGCAGGATTCTTGTCTCGCAGAAGTAAGTTAAACTAAGGCCAGCAATTAAGATGACAATCTGCTGACAATTCACAGGATCAATAGTCAATACAATAAACTGCTGACTCAAATCCAGAGAACCAGAGTTCAAATAATGAGCCAGATGGAGGATCCAGAACCAGAAAAGGACAAGTAAGCTTTCCACAGCATCCACGTCTATTGAAAGCAGCCCACGCCCTCAAGAAAACCTCATCGTGGGGGATTAGTCCAGCTGAACCACTGAGAATCCTGGTCCAGCCAAGCTGACAAAAACAAAAAACAAAAAAAAACTTTGGGTTGTTAACTGCAAAGTCAGTAGTTCAGGATCACTAATCTACCTGTCCTGGGGAGAAAGACAGAGCTTCCTATCCCGTGAAGAGCTAGCAACCCGTGGGGACAGTTCCATCTGTCATAAAGAGTCACCATGAGTCTGACATTACTTGGCGGCCGTGAGTTTGATCTTGGTTTACCACACCTTAACTTACCGAGTTCGGTCAAATGGCTTTGACCTCATGGGACCTCATGGATGTCAGAAAACCATGCTCCATAAGTTTTCAATCGCAAATGTTTGGGGAGTACATGGCTGGTCCATTCTTCAGAAGCACGATGAGCAATGGAGAAGACATCAAAGATGCCCATAATGTTTTTCTTGCTTGGATCCGCAATCAAATGCTCATGAAAGCAGCAGTCGAACTATCAAACACACATGGCATTGGATAAGTCTGCTAAACAAGATCCCTTTAAAGTTTTGAAAAGCAAGGATGCTGCTTTGAGGATAAAGGTGCCCTTGACCCAAGTCGTGGTATTTTCAAAAGCCTCAAATGCATGTAAAAGCTAGACACTGATAGAGAAAAACCAAAGAAGAGTGAACGCAATTGAATAAATTGCATGAATAATGAAGACTATTGAAAGTATCGTGGACTTTTAAAGAGCAAACAAATCTGTCTTAGGACAAGTACAGCCAGAATGCCCCTAGAGGTAAGAATGGGAAAACTTCATCTCACAGACTTTGGCCACGTTATCAGAAGAAACCAATCCGCAAAGAAGGGCATCGTGCATGCTAAACTAGAGCAGCCTTAACAGGAAAAAGGTCATCAATACAATGAATTGGCACAGAGACTGCAAGGCTCCAAGGCTCAAATGTAAGAACAACAGTGACTAGGATGCAGAACCAGGCAAGATGGCATTCGCTTGTACATTGGGTTGCTCTGAGTCAGAACTGACATAGTGGCTCCTAACAGCAATTTTAAAATGTCAGTGACACGTTTATATCAAACCCATGCAAAGTCTATCGGAAGGCGAGAAGAATACCTTGCACAGTCATTCATGAAACAAATTAAGGGAAGTTTTATCATCATCCAGGATTACTCTGGCCACTGGTCCAGTCCAACTGCCAGACTTGGGAGAAACACAGATGGCTTTTAATGGGTTTAGTTTTCCCTCTGCATTCCATTGTCCAGAACGCTGTCTCATGGCCAAACCTAACTACAAGGGAAATTGACATGTGTACACCATGCAAGCTGTGCCCAGGATAAAGGAAAATTGACTTTCTGAACAACTAGCCATCATCTGTCAAAATCGATTTATAGTTGGGTAACAGAGAAGAAATTATTTAACCTCCACAGTTGCCTCTGTAAAATGGAGGTACTGGGTTTCATTGCAATCAAAATACCATCTATTTATGCACTACTTTTTATGTGGCATTAAGAAAAAAAATGCCACCAAATAGATTAGACACACCATGAATTTCAGTACATCCTGATTTGTGCTTTTAAAAAATTCAATCCAGAAGAGATCGATTGACAAGAGCAGCTTGAAAGGTTAGATAACGGGCTTAGGGAACTTAAGTTCATAAGGAGAAACCACTTGGTAAATGAAAGTGAGAAAGTCTACACCACCAAAAAATAGAATCAATGTCACTGAGTGGTCCATGTAGAAATGATGGCGTTGGTGCTTGTACCAGGTATTTGTCATCTATATTTTCAGGAGCAACATCATGGTAAGAGAAGAGAGGCAACTGAGAATTGAAGAGATACCAATGTCGTACTAATACTTGCCTCCCTTAAATATTGGAAAATTAAAGAAGGCAATACTACAAATAAGAGATCATACTGCAGGGTTACCACAGGCCTCTGAGTTTTCAGTGAACTAAAAAACCTATATAGTAACACCAAGAAAATCTTACCCAAAGGCAAGTCTTGGTTTTGAAATACAAAGCAAGTCGACAATGATGCATTCTTCCAGTTATAAAGCAGAAACATGAGAGATGAACCTACGTGTCACACACTCCCTTCTGATCTACCTGCGGTCCTTATTCTCTATTGCACTGCAAAGGTTTAGGGAAAGGAATAGAAACCATCAGACAGCAACAAACAGCAGCTCTCTCTTCTTTCTGTAAGGATGTGCCCTAGCATCGATACAGATCTGTCCCTCTTGATTTAAAACAGTGCTGTGAGGGCCTGCTTGCTGACATAAAGGGTATTCCATTTTTACTTTGAGGTACAACAAAATAAAGATCAAGTGTGGTGCCTTTGTTGCAGGAATTCCAACTGGTTCATTCCATTTGACCTCTTCCTGTGAGTGGTCTTTTCATCTTTGATAGACTAAATCAGAACCTACAGTTTAGTATGATCACCTCTAAGATTTACAATTCCATCCGCAGTTTAGCCAGACCCTATAAGGATCAGTTTAATAAGATTCCCAGGTATACATCGGTGTCACCTGGTGATCTATAATGCTCACCTAAGGATATATAAAAATCATATAGGAATCTTGTTAATGAAGATTCTGATTTAGTATAGCTGGGTTGAGAAAAAGAAATTCTCATCAGGGGTGGAATTGCATGAATGAGTTCAAGGCTTTATTTTCAACTACCTAGATTTGCATTCCAAAAAATCACTGCTACTGAGTCAATCCTGACTCCTACTCACCTTACATGGAGTTTTTAAGACTACCAAAGGCAGAAAGCTTAATCTTTCACCCAGGAAGCCACTTATGAGTCTGACCCAAAGACTTTGCTGTTAGCAGTCCCGTGCTTCCCAACAGTACCACCCAACTTAAGTCAAGCAAAGGCATTGCCAGCAAGTTTATTCCAATGCATAGCAGCCCTTAAAGACAGAGTAAAGCAGTCTCTGTGAATTTCTGAAATGGTATATCTTAGGAGAGCAAAAAGCCTCTCCTTTCTCCCACAGAGCAGCTGACAAGTTCCAACAGCTGTACTTAACCATTAGTAGCCCAGCCCACACCCATTCTGCCACTGGACTCTAAATAGTGCCACAAGTCCTCTGAATTGTCTAACTTCCCTTAACCTCGCCAACCCTCATGCATAGAATGGGGATAATGATAGTCACCATTTTCAAGTGTCCTGTGAGAGTTCAAAAAAATTACAAGCCAAACCTAGAATAACTGACCTTTCTGTTTATTATATAATTTGCTTTCTAGGTTAAAGCCATTGCAGGAACATTTATAAATCAAGGAAATATATATATATATATATATATATAGATATATATAGATAGATATAGAAAGGTTGTGAAGGTCACAAGTCTCTAGGTAATCATTCAAACTCAAAAGATAAGTTCTCCCCCAACTAAAACCAGGTGTATGTGCAAGTTCTGTGTAGAGTAATGAGATACACTTTCATGATTCTTAATTAGATGGAATGTAGAAGAAATACATAATGGACATATAAGAATATAAATATTTTAGTAAGATGAGGTTGGCATTCACTGGGAGTATTTTTCTATTTTGCCAATAGCTTCCTTATTAACAAGGAACCATGGTGGTTCCTTATTAACAAGGAACCTATGGGTTAGCCACTAGGGCTGCTAAACATGGGGTCTACCATTGAAACCCACTTTAGTGGGAAAGACAAGTCTGTCTGCTCCCCGCAGGATATCAGGGTTGCTTTGAGTAGGAATTAAATCAGTGAAAATGGGTTTGGTTTGGGGTTGATTCTTTAGTAATTGACCTCACAAATGAACTTGTCCATGTCTTAATTCAACAAGAGTGTGAACCTTGCCTCAGGCAGGAGAAAAACACTACCTGAAAATCAGGTGATCATTAATAACTCAAATCTATTTGAATAAAATAGTGTCTGATCTTATATGGCAATGCCAAAATAATGCCACAAATAGTTAAGCAGTTGCATCCCACGTGAATTATCTATATATCTTTTCTCCATAGGGCAAATTCACAAAATAGTTGCTGCTAATACTTCATTACTATGAACCCACCACAGAAGAAGTATGTCTTTAAAATGCAGTACTGTTCTATTACAAACAGTCTATCTCAATTTTTCTGATGATTAAAGGAGATTTTAATTATACAATCAATGAGAAAATAGATAGAAACCATCTGGAAATGCCTCCATTTTCTGCCAAAGAATTTTCTTTTGTTTTACATATCAATGACTTAAGCTAACAAAGGAATTTCAGTGCCTGTCATTTGTCCTTGGCAAGGCTGGGTCTTTCTTATGTTATGAAAGATCTTTTAAATATACTGATTGAGAGTAAAATTATCCCACATGGTCAGTGAATTAACCTCAGCATTTTCCTACCCATAAAACTAAGAACAAAGGGCATTTTTTTTTAATTACTTGATCTCTAAAGCATACAAACATTAGAATCTTTTGTTCTTTAATGTTTTTACTAATCAGGGTGGTCAAAATTCAGAAAGCACTTTCTCTTTTCTGAGACACTGATGGGAAATGCTTAGCCAGTAAAGTACTGGGAAAATGTTACTGGTTTTAAATAAAATTAAAGAATAGTAAAAGAATTGCTTGGGGTTTAAGAAACTTAGAAAGCCTTCCAGAAGTGGTATGGTTTTAACAGTGGGAGGCCAGTCTGTATACATTGTACCTAGTTTAGGGGTCTATGACTGAGAAGTCACAGAGTGGGTATCCCTCAAGCATCGGTGTCATGGAGTTCATTCAACTAATGGCTATGTCACATGTTACACAGCAGAACAGTTCCACGGCATTTCTGGAGCATCATATTTGTGGAAGCAGATCTCCAGGTCTGTTCTTCCACAGGAAGCAGGCTCGCGCTCGGGTCCCATGTGATCCAGGAGACAGATAATTCGCAGTGCTGAAGTTGGGGCAGATGTAGATGTCAGATCAGGCTATACTGTGTGGGAAGGTAGTGGATCATTCTTAGTGGAGCATTTTGTGCTCCTTGGAAGCTTGCAGAGTTTGAATCACCAGCAGTGTAGAGGAAGGAGGAGGAAGTGCCTGGTTTGGGCATTATTATTTTTGCGATATCCTCATGAAAGATTTAAAATTGTGAACATCATTAGAACTGATCCAGATAAGACAAAACATCTGGCATCCCAGTTGCTGGCAGTGTCCTAAGGACCTAAAAGAAATGACCACAACTCAGGAATCACTGACATTCAATGGTGTGGCTATAAAGTTCACCTGGAAGGAATGGGGGGCTCCTGGGGCCTGCTCAGAAGACCCTATATCAGGATGTGGTGTTGGAGAACTATTGCAACCTGGTTTCCATTGGCATATGAATGTTAACCTACCACTGACAGAATTATACCTCAGGGAAGATCTTGCCATGTACTCTTGGTTAATGAATATGATGCCGGACTTCTTGCAACAAGCAAGCCACCACAGGACAACACTGAAAGATGAGTGGTAAATCCAGAAAGATGATTATTTGCTTGAGCATTTGCAATGTTAGAGATGCATGGACAGAATGGAAAGTACTGTTTCTCAGCCCAAAAATAATTTCCCTCCAAAGAAAAATTATGAGATGTTTGGCTTACATGAAGAAATTGTAAAATCAGATTTAATCATTCTGGAGTTAAATCAGAACAGAAGCAATAAAATTAAAAAGTCAGTTGTGCTCAATGAGGATGAAAAAACTTTTGTTCATGTTGAAAATAAACAATTTTGTACTGAAATGAGATTTCCCGAGAGTGAACAATCCATGGTCATGGAGGCACAATGCATTCAGCATCAGGGCTCTGATGAAATTGAGAAACCACACATCTGTGATAAATGTGGGGCAATCTTCATCGAGGAGTCTGCTCTATGATGAACACCAGATCAGTCATTTACTAGATGAGACCTCTGAATGCAGTCCGAGTGGGTAAAAGTTCAATAAGGTGTTCAAACTCAATGAACATTATCAAAAAGATCACAAAGGGCAAAAATGATCTAAAGGTTTGCAATGTGACAAAATATATCACAGTAAATTATACCTGAAGGGATATCAGGAAACTCCTGTGGCAGGGTAGCCCGATATGCAGGGAATATGGGAAAGACTTCACCAGAAAGAGGGATCTCACTGCTCATCAGTGAACTCCTACTGGAGAGAAACCCCATGTTTGTGGTGAATGTAGGAAAACCTTTTTCAGGGAGAATAAGCTCATTGTTCATCGGTGAACTCATCCTGGAGAGAGAAAAACCTCATGTATGTAGTGAATGTGGCAAAGGTTTCATTAAGAAAGCACATCTCAAAACTCATCTATGAATTCATGCTGGAGAAAAATCTTATATTTGGTGAGTGTGGTAAAGCTTTCAGTCAGAAGTGATGTTTTACTGCATATCAGAGATTTCACAAAAGAAAGAAGCCCTTTGCAGAAATTGAATGTGGATATCCTTATATGCAGAAGTCAGGTCTCGTTAAACATGAAAAAATTCCCAACAGGAAACCTTTAATTAGAGTTAGGATAACAAAACTTTTAAAATAAATGAAGCAATGCTAATGCTTGGCCTGGGCCAAGAGTGGGAACAGACAATTGTGACATACCATATGGGTTGCCCATAGTCCGCGTCACTGTCCCTCTACTAACATGGCCCTCTGTTGTAGGGAGAGGCCTTCCAGTCTTCTACAGTGTGCATGGGTACTTCATTGCTCTTGCAGCCTTCAGTGCCCAAAAGAGAACCAAACCTGGTATTTCTGGATCACAACTATACCAAGCAGTTGAGAGCCTACCCAGACGCCAGTTGTGCCTGCCCCACCTGCATGCTCTTTGTTACCCCGCGGACACAGCACAGAAGTACCATAAAATCAGAATAAAGAAAATAGAAGATGTGTAGGAACTATTAATCCAGAGGATAACTGGACTACAATGAAACAGCCTCTACAACCCTGAGCCCAGAAGAATTAGAAGGTGCCCAGCTTCCACTGCTAATGACTCTGAAAGAGATCATAAAAGAGGGTTCTTAGTAGATTGGGAGAACAAAGTGAAACAAAACCCCAAGTTATAAAATAGATCAGGCTTCCTGATCTGATAAAGACTGGAATCTGCAGATTATGGCCTTTAGCCACTCTTCACTCTTAGACCTTTACTCACTACTCTGACTCAGCTTTCAGCCCAACAACATACAGGCTTGGAGGGGAAGAATAACATCTGAGGAGTTTACACTCCTTAGAACAGTCAACCATACAAAATCAAAAGGATGGTATTTGCCTATGGATTAAAAACTTAAAAGCAAGAAGAAATAGGAAAGAAAGATGAATAATATAAAAATTCAGGGAGGGCAGAAGTGGGAAGAGTGCTGGTATATCTTGAGGACTACAATCAATGTATGAATTGTTACCTGGAAAACCAATTTATTCTGTAAGATTTTAAATCAAAAAAAATTTTTTAAGTTATACCTTTAGGGAATTACAGAAGAGGGGTCCATAAGAAAGCCTGCCCAGGAGTCCATTTCCAGTGTGTGGAGTCAAGGTGAACCACACTAAAAAGCAAATTAAGTATTGAGTCAGAAACTGATGAGACCTTTTGCTTGAGCTGACATGGATTTTGCCATCTGTCTCTGTCAAACACCATGACCCTATTTTTGAAAGTGACTCTTGTTTCTTAAATTAACTCTTTCTAAGGAAACCCACAAAATAAAGAATAACTCGTTCAGGGAAGACAAAGAAGCAACAAGATATTTTTGAAATCCTGTAGGTATGTTTATGCAATAAGCAGAATCTATTGATTTGATAGATGGTCAAAGAAAACCAGAAGCTTCGGGGACTTGGGGATTTAGTGACCCAAGAATACGAAAAAACTGTATTATCTTTTCCCATGAAGAAGGAAAAACAGCTGGTATGAGAGCTTGGATCATAGCAATATATTTTAGAGATAATTTGGAGGACTAGTGTACACATTTTTCCAAGACAGATCTCAGTGGAAATAACTGAGAATTGGTTAAAAACTCATTGAACTGTCCATAAAGCTGTATTATGTAAGGAAATAAATTGACAAAGAAAGATGTCTTTCAGCTTTGGGACTTGGTGAAAAACAAACAACAGTGATCTATTTGGGGCTAGGAAAGCTTGTGAAAATTAACAGGAACAAGATTCAAAGAGAGAAAATTACCTTTTATCTCTTAATAAGTAGACATCATTTTACTGCATATATTTTTAAAGTTCTAATGTACACTAGTCAAATGAGCTTCTTTGATTTTGTTACTCCAAATAAGAAGTACTATCCCAAGATAACATGATAAGTTGAGAGGATAGAAGTCCAGGGTTCAATATTGTAATTATCTTTGATGAAAAGATTCAAACTTAAGTCAGAGAATGTTCTGAACATTGTGCCTTCACTTTAATATTTATAGACTACAATGAGGATTTTATGTTGAATACAAAAACAAAATAGTTGTTCTCGAGTTGATTCTGACGCTTGGTGTCTCCATGGGTGTCTGACCCAAGTTATGTTGGGTTGCCAATCAGCAGATTTTCAGAAATAGATCACCAGGCCTTTTGCCACAGGTGGACTAGAACCTCCCGCTGTTGGGTAGAAGCTGAGCAACATTAGCTGCCATACACCCCCCCCCCCAGGACTCCCTGCAAATCAAACATCGTATATTGAAAGGGATATGCTGTGGTATAGCATTTGTTACAGTTATCTACTGAAAGGGTTATTAGAAACAATCGTATTGGAAAATGAATGCAGAATGATGGGATGGGGCAGCACTGTTGGAGGCTTTTGAAAACTGGCTGCCGCTCTTCAGTTTCCTCTCCATGAGACGGTTATTAGTGTTAACCAAGATTGCATGTGTGAAACATCCAATACACACCGCCAGTGGGCAGTAGAACTGCCCCTACCATGTTCTCATATCTTCATGAAAAATCTTTATAGAAACAGACTTCCAGATCTTTCGCCCCCATCATGGAGCAGCTGGAGAGTTCAAACCTTCTAGCTTGAGGTAGCAGATGAGTGCTTTAGCTGGGAACCGGCAGGACTCCTGAAATGCAATTGCCTTTGCTTAATGCTGCTGAGCCAGACCCACAGCTGTCCTTGTGTTGGGTGCCCTTGAATCAGTTCCTACCCACAGCGTTCATCCGACAGAATGATATAATGCCAGGTTCTATGCCATCCTCACACTTTTTATGCTTTGGCCCGTGTGGCAGCCACTGTATCAATGCATTTCTTTGATCATTGGGAGGTTCCACTTTTTCGATGGAATTCTATGTCAGGCATACAAAAGACCCTCAGTTGATGTGGATGCTCTGCCCCCTAAATTAAAACACTGAGGTAATAAAGAAGCAATGAACAAACACGCTACTGAAAGACAGTAGAATATCAGCTATAGGGGAGGCAAGAAGAATGGTTAGGATGCCTTCTAGAGCCTCACTGCGTTCTTCAGCAACCAAGGGTGTTGCCGGCTGACAGCACAGGGTGCTCAGAGACTACCTCTCCTGAAGTCAAACCCCTGTCCTTGGCTCCTGTGACCAATGACCGCAAAAGGAAGGGTTCAAAGGCTCAGCACCTAGCACATTGAGGACATTTCTGAAATGCAAACAGAGATGGTGGTAAACACACAAAGGGGCTTTTCCATGCATCTTTTCATACACTTATACTTATTGGCAGTTCCTTCTGGTTATTCCATCTGGTTAAGCACTCTGTCCACTTGAATCGAAAAGACAATTAAGAACAAATCAAAAAAGAGTTGCCATCAAGTTCATTTGACTCACCTCAAGGTAGGACAGACTACTTTGCTCCATTGGGTGGTCCCTGGCTGATTTTTTTTTTCAGAAGTAGAGAGCCAGGTCTGTCCTCTGAGAAGCCTCTGGGAGAGGTGGCCTTCCAACCTTTGAGTTAATGACAATGTGGGACTCCGCATCACTGAAGTGGTCCTGACGTTCCACCCCTCACCAAGAGTCAGAAAGAACCCAAAGGCAGTAAATTGAGCTTGGTAGGATCGGGGAAGAATACTTTCTGAGACCCCAGTTTGTTTGTTTTTCTTTTTAGAATAGTAATTATTATAGTACCTAACTAGGTTTCTTATGAAGATTAAATAATAAAGCACTTCTAACACTTAGTAAGCAGGATGTCTACCATACAGAGTTCAATAACTGCTAATCATTATTATAATTTCAAGTCTAAAATAAGGTTGGCAAAATTTCCCTACAAAAACTGTGATTGTGAATTCAGAGAATATGCCTCTTGTGAGAAACCGGAGTTTAGGATTTAAATCTCAGTATGGAAAATGAAATGTTTAATTGACTGTACTCCAGGATATATTTAAGGGAGAATAATTTCTATTCCTCTGAAGCCTCATATCTCCTGGGAATGGTGGGCTGAATTGTTCTGAGAGACTTGTGACTGAGCAGAGAGGAAATGGAAAGTCCTCATTTTTCTGGGAAATAAGAATGTGGCTTAGATGTTCTAACTATTCAAGATGGTTTTTACATTATATCCAGTCTATGGAATGCCTAGTTAAAAGACATAATGATAAAGTCCTGGAGAAGGTAGAGATTGCTGTTGGACTAAGTTTTTGTTTTGTAAATCAAAGTGAGGATAATGTAAGGCGATTGATACAAACTGGGGAGGGGAATTATGTACCGACTTCCTATATTTTGATTTGATGACAATGAAGTGGTTCGGTGAATAGAAACCATCTTCAGAAAAAAATAAAGCTATGTGGGTGAGGATGCATGGAATATCTGTTGAGCCTACTGTAGGTAGGCTGGCTCATGTGAGCCCCCAATGACCATATAGGTCAAGGTTCCCTGGATAGTATTGAAAAGTCAAAGTGTGGAAAACAAGTTTACTTTGAGGACTAAGGTGTGCCTACCCAAGCCACAGCTTCATATGCATGAGAAATTTGGACACTAACTAAGGAAGAGAGAAGAATTGGTGCATTTGAATTATGGTGATGGCGAAGAATATTGAGAGTACCAGGGACTGATCGAATAACAAAGAAAGCTATCTTGAAACAAGTGCAGCCAGAACACTTCTTTATGGAAAGGATGGCAAGCCTTCGTCTCACAGACTTTGGACATGATTGTCACAGTAGGCTCCATTGTGAGACCAATTGTGAGGACGGCTCAGGGCAGAGCAGCACATCATTCTGTGTGCATAAGGTTGGTATGGCACATAGTATTCCATGGCAGCAACAAGAACAGCAAACGCCTTGGATAGCTAGCTTTGGATCTATGTTGGGAAATACCACTGCCTGGAGAAGGATATCAAGCTTGATAAAGTGGAGGAGTAGTGAAAAAGAGGAAGGCCCTCAAGGAGATGAATTGACGCAACGCCAGCAATAATAGACTCACACTTAAGAACCATCGTGAAGATGGACCAGGACTCAACAGTGTTTCATTCTGTTGTACTTAGGCTCCTAACAAGAATAGCAGCAGTGATAATTGCACCAATTTGCCTGCAGAAATAGTTCCCCAAATTCCCACTTTCTTTTTAAAATAGCAAAAGAAAATAGAGTTACATATTTAGTCAATTGGATTGTTTTTGTTAAGAATGGAAGAAGAAAAAAGAGAAGGGAAAAAAACTCAAGGCAAAACAAATTCAGATGGCTAACTTATAGTGACATTCTATGAGCTCACAATGCCCAAGCTGAAGGCCAAAGTCCTGAAACTAGATATTTTACCTAATCCACTAAACTTCATCATTTTAAATAAATTTACTCTGCTGGGACATTATTTCTCTCTCTAGATCATTTACCGAATATTGACTTAATTTTTTTTCCTGGACCAAGTGAAGCCATTTGCTTGAATTGGTCATCCCTATTTACTGAAAACCAGACAATTTATATGCTTCAACAATTTTGAACAAGCAAAGCTAACTTGATGGGGAAAAAAGAGAGACCTTGAATTCTTTCATGAATCAATGAAATTAAGAGTTACTCATTTTCTCACCTTCTCTCTCAATCAAAAGTACTGGCACTGGGACCATTTTTCCATATCACTTAATAAAAAATATCATCTCTACCATGACATACATAAACACAGAAGTTTCTTTAATGCCAATATTCAGGATCTGTGAGAATCTTCGCATAAGAAAGTGGCAAGGACAATCAGCTCTGTACAGGGGTGCGGGAGTGGTGGTGGCATAGTGGACATGCATTGGGCTGCTAACTGCAAGAGTCACAGTTTAAAACTACCAGCCACTGCATGGAAGAAAAAGGAGAATTTTCTCTCCAGTAAAGAGTTCAGTCGCAGAAACCCACAGAAGCAGTTCTACCATGTTCTTTGGGGACACTAGGAGACAGAAATGAGTAAATGGCATGGAAAGTAAGACACAGGTTTGTAGGGAGTCAGGGGAGGGGTCTGAGGGCCCGTCCCCAATCCCAACTAAGTGGATAGCTGCCCCTCCCCTGAGAAAATTTTACTTTGAACAACCACACTGAAGCTGCAGCTTGGAGGAGGGACATGTCTGACCAGAACACATGGCAGCAAATGAAGGGAGAGGAAGAGCGAGGGGAGCACATCCTGGGCCACCAAACCCTGAGGACAACCACGAATTCCCGCTCAGAACAACGCACAGAGAGGACCATATGGGCAGCTCCACTAAGAGACACAAAGCCGCTCACAGACCCATGGTCCTATGGGGGACTACACTGGAAACAGTGTTGGAATTGCACCCAGTCTGACCCCACCACACTAAGGGTGTGCAGCAAAGCAACAGGGTGAGCAGACCACAGAGGTCTCAAGAGAGTGCCAATGATAGACTTTGGGGCCAGGGCATGGCACCCCATCAGACTCGATCAGAGGATACTCCTAGAGGTTGACAAATAAACCTTGAACTATTTATAGGTATTTCTTCTTTATAAATATTTATATTATTTATTTACATATTTTTCCTAGACATTGGGGTTTTTTGGTTCTTTTTTTGTCATTGCTTTGTTTTCTTTTATCCCTTTGTCTTGCTATGTCTTGTTTTTTGTGCATATTATTTTCTCTGTGGATTTCTCTTGATAAGACAGGCTACTTCAAAAGTCTGGAGGAGAAAACAAAGAGAACAATGGTTCCGGGGGGACATGGGAGAGGAGGAAGTTGGGGGAAAGGATGGGGTGTTGACCAACCCAGGGACAAGGGAACAAGTGACCCAAAATCAGTGACAAGGTGGGTGTGAGAGCCCTAGTAATATTACTGAGAGAAATTACTGAAACCCAAATGAAGGCTGAGCATGATTGTGGAACAAGAGGAACATAAAAAGGAAATAGAGGAAAGAACTGGGAGGAAAGGGGCATTTATAGTGGTCTAAATACAGGCATGTACATAGGTAAATATATTTATACATGGTGATAGGGAAATAGATCTACATGCATATATTTCTAAGTTTTGTATTAAAGTAGCAAATGAACATTGGACCTCCACTCAAGTAGTTCCTCAATGAAAGAACACTGTATTCTATCAAATTGGCATTCCGGGCTGAGCCCTAGTGGCGTAGTGGTTGAGTGCAGGATGGCAGTCCATTGACTTGGCAGTTCAAATCCAGCAGTAGCTCTCCAGGAGCAAGGCTGGGTAGCTCCCATGACCACCAGAGGGCAGTGCTGCCACCCCAAAAAATGGCATTCCATTATGCTCACCTTCCCAACACAATCGCTGAAGACAAATGTATGCATAAGCAAATGTGATGAAGAAAGCTGGTGGTGCCTGGTTGTCAAATGATATAGCATCTGGGGTCTTAAAGGCTTGAAGGTAAACAAGCATCAATCTAGCTCAGTAGCAATGAAGCCCACATGGAAGAAGCACATCAGCCTGTGTGACCACAAAGTACTGAAGGGATGAAGTGTTGAGCATTAAAGAGCTAAAAATTATAACATTATAAATAAAGGGTAGTACAGATTGGAGACCCAACGCCCATCTGTAGGTAATGGACATTCCCTTACAGAAGGTTTGCGGGGAAAAGACAACCAGTCAGAGTTCAGTGTAGCAAAAATGAAACATACAACTTTCCTCTAGTTCTTCAATGCTTCCTCCCCACCACTATCATGATCTCAATTATACCTTACAAATCCAGCTAAACCACAGATTGTACACTGGTAAAGATAGGAACCAGAAACATAGGGAATACAGGACAGATGATCCCTTCAGGACCAGTGGTGAGAGGAGCCATACCAGGAGGGTGGAAGGAAGGTGGGGTAGTAAGAGAAACCCTATTATAAGGATCTACAAATAACCTCTTTCTTGGGGTAAGGATGTAAGGGGCCAATAATAATAATTTATAAATTACCAAGGGTTCATAAGGGAAGGGGGAGTGGGTGGTAGGGGACAAAATGAGCTGATACTAATGGTTCAAGTAGAAAGCAAATGTTTTAAGAATGATGGTAGCAACAAATGTATAAATGTGTTTAACATACAATAGATGTATGTGTGGATTGTGATAAGAGTTGTATGAGTCCCCAATAAAATGACTAAAAAAAATAGACAGGTTTGGACAACATGAAGGTGGCATAGAATCACTCTCCTATGTAAATAATAATCCACATAAAATCTCATTTCTTATACTCCAAAACCCCAAATTAGAAACAAAATTAGTTACTAGGACAATGATAGATATATTCAAACACTACCAATCTAGAGATTCAGATCCGGGACTAAGCATCTGTCTTCAAATATTGTCTCACAAAATGAGAATCTAGAGGCTGGTCAATTAACATATATCCCAAGGGATGACTGATGTGACTGTGACATTTGCCACCACTTCTAACTACTATTAAACAAAGAATATCTTAGAGATGTCACCACTTCGCTGCAGGTTTTCTCTGCTGTTATTCTGACCTGCACATATTTTGCAGTTAACACTAAAAAAGACATTCTGCATCCACTGTCCAAAAGAGATAAGCTTTATTTTCTGTTGTGCCCTGTTTAGATTTTTGTCATATATTTTTAATCAACCTCTCCTTACCTTCTTTTAGTCAACATTATGAATTTGCAGCAAAGTACAAGAGTGTTGATGGTTAACCCTGTGATCATAGAATAAATTCGAATTGCAACAAGAAGCTAACACTGTCCCACACAGTATCTAGTATGTGGTCTTGAAGTCATTAACAAATATGGCTTTATAAAAATTTAAGTTAGTCAGGAAAACATATTTCCTATATATTTAAAATCTATGTTTCACGATAGTGATGTCTCTAAAGTGAACATATATAAGCCCTAGATAAATTAATATATTGAGGGCTCACACTCAATCATAGCCTTCATCTAAGAACAATTAGTTCTATGGCATGGCCCTCTAAGATGATGAAAAGATCACTGAAGATACGGTACTACAGCAAGTGTGGTAAAGAAATCATATGACGCCCAGCTCTCAGAAGAATAGCACCTGGGTCCACAGAGGCATGTCTTCAAACAAATGACCATCTAAGCGAGGCATGAACTAAGTCCACAAAACGCACACCAGCCTGTGTGATCCAAGGATTGGAATTAACAAAACCCAAATCTGAAGGTGGGAAAGTTTAAATTGTGAACACCTGGTTTGCAAATGGCTATGGATGACAGTGGGAACTCAAAATTGATACATAGGATCCCCAAAAGGGTTAAGCCTCTGTTGAATACCCCCTGGCCCTCTGTCCAGGGAAATGAATAGCCTTACTATTGAACAGACTCACTGTAAAGTCAAATGTATTTAGATTAAAATATGACATCCTTTTCTCTCCCCTTTGGCCCATTTTAAAGTTGTTTCAGTCTTTAATATGTTCTGTCAGCTTTTCTACTGAGAATTTTCTTTTTTTGTCATTGTTTTTTGTTGTTTCTTTCCTGTTTGTATTTTGTATGATTTTCTGCATATAAATTCCAGGATAGGTAAATCTATACATATAGTAAAAGGATTAATAATTACACAGGGGTCTCATAGGGGAGGGAGAGAGAGAGGGTGGGAAGCTAACAATAAGTACAAGAAAGAAGAAAATATTCTGAAATTGATTGTAGTGATGATTGCACAACTTCTTACCATGACAGAACTATTGTATGATATGTGGAGTATATATTAAGAAGGCTAAATAAAATCTATTTTTCTTTAAGTATCTAATATATGTATGCCATTGAATGATTTTTTTTTCCCAATGCAGGGCTTACTGTTTTGTGTTTCCTTTATCTTCTCCATCCTTGAATTTTTTTTTTTGCTTCAGAAAGAATCTAGACCAGAGGTTGGCAAACTTTTATTTAAAACAGACCATGTAGTATTTTAGATTTTGCCAGTCATAAAATCTCTGCTGCAGTTACTATTTCTGCTGTTATATTTTGGACGCAGCCATAGACAACATGTGCACAAAGTGAACCTGGTTGTGTCTCAAGTGATGGATTGAGCTTGGCCAGTGGGTGAAAGGTTGTTGACCATTGACCTAGAGTAAAAACTGAAGGCCACGAATTTATCCTCGTTTGTATTCCTAGGACAAGTGGGTGCTCAGATCTGTTAACTAATGGATAAAAGTAAATTTGCAGAAAATGGAGACACTCTTCAAGGTAAGCTATGACGGCCGGCACGTGGTGTTTCACACCTGCTCATGTCTCACCTCTCACAGCAATCAAGCTGGTAGTGACTCAGAACGACCCCCTGTGGGTTTCTGAGATGGTCACTGTTTACAGAAGTCCAGTCTTTCTCCAGCAGGGCTGCTAATGGTTTGGAACTTCCAACCCAACATGTAATCACTACTCCACCAGGGCTAACTTGTTAATAAATCATCATTTGCTGGATACTGGAAATTCGGCTCTATTTCCTCCCCAATCTCTACCTTTTCTTCCTGATTTACCCACGAAGATGTCTTTGGGGAAATTATTCTTGGTTCGAAGCACCATTGAGACATAGGCTGCAACCTTGAATACGCACGCTCCTTTCTAAAGCGCTCCAAGTGGAAGCAAAGATACTGAAATACGGCTCTCCTTTCGTGTGTTCCTATTCACATGCTGTTGTCATTTTCCCCTTTCATCAGGGCAGGTAAGCTGCCATCTGGTAGATTCCTGACAGCTCTTAGTGGTTTTTAGCTGAAACACTGGCAGCTGGCTTTTTTTAAATGAAGCCAGCCAAAGTGTTGACAAAATCTGACCCTCCCTCCCTGGAGATATTATTGAGTTTTCAGACCTCGTTTTCAGACCAACTTTTTCCAGAAAGAATTCATATCTTCCTTTTCCTTTCAAGAATTCTTCCCTTTGGCAGGCAACTGCCATCGTCGATAGTTTAGAGGCTATAAAGAGAGCTTTTAACTTTCAATACAAAATAAAGAGCATGACACCACAAATAAGCCAATATGAAAAGATAAGCCCGATCATTTCTAAAAAGCATTTTCATGACAACCCTGTTTCATAGGAAATATGGCCAGCTAGTAAAATGAAGGAAATCAGAATTCAAGTCATCCAAAACAAATTGCTTTTTTCCTGGTTAAACAAAGAAATGTCAGTTTAAAGATGTGTAACCAACATCTACCATAAACAAAAGCATATATAGCTTCTTGACCATAGCATTTCAATATTCAGGAGGAAAGATATACCTGTTCTCCACTCCCTTTTCTAGGGGAATGTAGTCTTTTTCAAAGTATTACTACAGTTTCTTTTCTCCACCTTCTTTTAATCTATTAGTCTTCAAAATAAACCCATTCGCCTAGTCCTTAAAAAAAAAATAAGCTACACATATCTTATCCTAAAGGCCTGCTCAGATATTTGTAGTTGTTTAATACCTAGTCTTGTTCTAAAGTGTATGCCTCATCCCTCTACCAGAGGCAGCCAAGCTGAGGAATCTTGCTTTTTCTCTGGGGTACTCACCTGGTGCCCCTGACGGCATGTCAAGCCCCAGAACCCTACCCTAGAGGACATTTCCCTAGTATGACGGACAGCTGCATCTGGTCAAAGTTTTAATGATGATCAGTAAGGCCCATATTCTTCTATTCCAGCAGTGGATAGGTTTCCATTTTATCCTTTTTGATTAGGTGCCAGCCACAAAATCCTATTTTCTCCTGCGGTAAGCCCATCATCTGTCTCAACAACCACAGGCTCTCTCTCTCCTTTTGTAGCTCTTCCAGTCTTTGAGAATAGCGGCTGCTGTTCACACACAACCATGTACTTTTCAAAAAGCCACAAAATAAAACGACTGTTTCTAGTTCTGAGGTAAAGAAAAAACATGTGTCAGTTTACATATCCCTTGCCCTGATTACACACATCAGCATGTAAAAATATTTAGAGTCTAACTACGAAATTCAATGCAACAATGTGAAATTGCACAATAGTTGTGAAACTCAGACAGGTTAAAAACTAATGATCGAAATGAAGTAAAACAGAAACAAATATTTACTGAATGTCTGTATATGCCAGGCATTGGGACTGCGTGAACAAAAAGGAAAAAAAAGATGAGGGAGCGAGGGGATGAGATGTCAACAGCTTAGAAGTCATCACTCCCATTCGCATAACAAGAAAAAAGTGGAACGAATTGAAAATCAACAACTTTTAGATCAATCGTAGTATTAGGGTCACAGGGCAAACTACTATCCTGAAAACTAGAGTGAGCTTTAACTTTACCAAACTGACATCTTACCAGGAACAGAAGACCGAAGCCTTGGCTCCAGCGGGTGCAGGGAGAAAGACTGCAGGAAACTGGCAGACAGGTGGAGGCTCTGAGTGAACTGGCTTGGAAGTTTGAAAAAAAAAAAAAAAAACCTCTATGGGAACCAGTCTTTCCAGCTTCCTTCTTTTGTGAGTTCAAGCCTCAAGGAACCCTAGCGGGGGTGGAGGGGGGTGAAGAGGGTGAGGAGGGTGGGGGGAGGGTGGGGAGTAGCACTTTTAAATACACCAGGCCTGTCTGTTCTCCTTAGCATCGTAAAACGGGGAACTATTTTACCAAAATCTAATGGACTCGTGATTTTCGAGGCCTAATCATCCCAGAGGAAATGAAATAACCAATGCTAAATATATAGAGACTTCCTATCTGATGAAGTCACAGCCCAGGGACCTAAGCTCCCTAGAAGACAGAGATTAAATCACGGGTCCATGGAACGCCTTCCTTCACCAGACATCTTACAGCCACATCAATAGGACTCCTGCAAAATAAAGAGGATTACAAATTTTTTAAAAAATCAAGCTTCATATCCTAATTAAGAAGGATATGAAGGAAACCCAAGACACGGAAGGAGACGAAAACAGAACACTGCAAATTTAACGTCTGCTATCACAGCTAAAGCAAACAGTAAGCGCGCCCTAACTTCTAGTCAGGGAAACCTAAAACCTCACATTGAAAGGAAATCCACCTCAGTTCTTTGTAACCAATACTTTATGTCCTCCTTTCAAAAAATAAAAACAACTTCAAGGAGGCATGTTAAAGGCCAAAACAACACAATCCACAGAGGCAAAGCAAGCATCTCTACTTAGAGAAGGCAAATCATTTGAAATGATCAGAACCTGGAATTTAAACTCACTAGACTTCATCTGAGGAGCCTTGTTGGTGTAATGGTTATATGCTGGGCGGCAACCTGTAAGGTCAGCAGTTCAAAACCATCAGCTGCTCCGATCGTGAAAGAAGAAGCTTTCCACTCCTGTCAACAGACGCCCACAAGGCCAGTTCTACTCTGTCCTAGAGGGTCGCCATGAGTTGTAAGTGGATTGTAATAGAGGTGTAATAGTGTTGTGATAAGGATTGAAGGGAGTGAATTTGGTTTGGGTTTATGATTAAGATGCTAAAAACAGTAGATTAAAAAGGGAAGAGGGACGGAGGGATGGATATAATGTGCAGGGACATACATAAAAATAGTAAAAAAAAAACCCTCCAGAGATCAAAAGCACTAACATAAATTTAAAGGGCTCTTGATAAATTCATCAGCCACCTGGACACAGTCTAGGAAAAACTCTGAGCTTGAAGATAACGCAAATAGAAACTTCTCCCACTTACCTACATCATTTCCCTTTATTCTACTTTAAGAAAGGAAGAGCATTAAAGTGACCAGATTTTAAGCGGAACACCATTAACCCGGGGGAGGGGGTCTTGATTTAAAATTTGGTCTATATGGACCATCAACAATTTTCATAGAACACAAAAATAGTATTATAGTATATTTATTTTAATTTTAAAATGCTGCGGGATGTTGTTAAATAGTTAAAAAGCAGGCTATCTGGTCACTTTTAAGAGCACTCACACAATAACCCACTGCAGTTGATTCCAACTCATTGTGATGCCATGGGCAGAACAAACTGCTGCTTAGGGTTTTCAAGACATCTTTAAGGGAGCAGAGTGTAATGACTGACTTTGAACTAGAGACCTTAGAGTTATCAATCCAATACTTATTCCAGTGCTGTGTCAACATGTCTCCTTGGAACAGCATTAGAAAAGAAGTAAACCTTCCTTTTTTCTAGATTTAACTAATAATCGTTTGTTTAAATAATAATAGCAATGCATGGAGCTGTTAAAGTTTATAGATAAGTGGAATGAATGATAGGAATGGCCTAAGAGTTGGAAAGGAGGAATTGGAAAGGACCTACACTACCAGTGATAGAGTGTTGTTTGGAGGTAGGCTGAGGTCATTGAAAATATGAGGAAACAACTTTAAAAATAAGTAAATTGATATGAGAGCAATAGGCATTCAGAGATAAAATTTCCATCTTCCATGTGGGACACCTTGAGTTGGTTTCTAGCCAAAATACATGACATGCAGCCGTCACTTGTCTGACAATGAGGGGTTGCATGTTGCTGTGATGGTAAAACGTTTTCAGCAATTATTCCAAACTAAGATAAACTAGGACGAAAAATCCAGAAATCTATTGCCAAAACGTAGTCAATTAAAAACCTGAGGATCACACTAGTCTGTTCTGGTTATGCATGAGGTCGCTGTAACTCAGGGGTTCACTTCATTGGAATTAATGACAATAGCAACACAACTGATATCCAGAAAAAGGAGAAAATAGTATCATATAAATTGCTCGGTTAAGACTATAGAAGGTATACATACACACAAAGAATGGAAGGTGGCAAAAATAAGAAACTAAGAACAAAGACAAATAGAAAACAACAGTTACAAATATAGTTAGCCCACCTATTTAAATGATCACTCTGTGAATGAATGAAATACATCAATTAACAGAGAAAGACTGTCAGAGTGGATAAAAAAAATCAAGGTCTAGCTGTATGTTGTCTATGAGAAATCCACTTTAAGTATTCTGTACTATCATTATCAAGAGAATGATGGTGGCTGCATTAATTTTTAAACAAAGGAGATTTCTGATGAATAAAAATTATCAGGGATAAAGGGAAACATTATATAGTAATAAAGGAATCAATAAAAGAATGTCAAAATACATGAGACAAAAGCTAATAGAATGGCACAGTGATGAAAATTTTTATAAAATAGCTGATGATTCCGATATGCCTCTATCAGTCATTGACAGACTCAATAAGAAGAAAATCAGTAAGAATATAATATAGTGGAATAGCATCATCAATCAGCTGTATTTAATTGACATTTATCAAATACTTCAGCCAACATCAGCAGAATACATATCTCTCTTAAATTCACATGAAACATTTGCCAAAATAGACCACATTCAGGACCACAAAATATGCCCTTGCAAATTAAAAACAAAAAGTCACACATACAATGTATGCTCTTAGACCAAAGTAGAATCAAATAATTAATAATAGAAAAGATAAGTGGAAAAACTCAAACTATCTGAAGGTTCCCAAACCCTAAGGAGTAGTTCTCATCCACCCCATTGAGTTCTATGAGTTGCAAGCAACTCAGCTATAGTGGGTTTATTTTGTTTCAATGCACCTTTACAGAATGATATGTAGAAATTTATATCTTTAAATTCAAATGAAATTTTCATGTACAAAAAATTTATGAACACAAAGTAACATTTAATAACTGCTTCTGTTCTCTAGCATAGCCTCATTACTTAGCAAAAAAATATTTTAAGTATAAAAATAGTGATTAACCATAAATGATATATCACCAAAGGAAAAATTATACAAATGACTTCATTGTTACTTATTAATCTGAATCATTGCCAATGGATTTAAAATGTCTTCAAGAGTAAAATATAAATGATTGGAATCACTTACTAAAGAAATTTTCTGGAAATAAACTTTGACCCTTAAGAAGTACTCTCCTCAAGCTGTTTTATATTTTAGGATTATTTTGTTTTACAAGGAATTAAACAAGTCTTAATCAAGGATAAGATGTAAGTAATAAATTATTATAGACATTAACCTAACTTATCTTGCAAACAAAACTAAGTTAGAAATATAGAGTTTGGGCCATGCCTTGATTCTTACCTTCCCTACACAATCGCTGAAGACAAAGTGGTGCATAAGCAAATGTGGTGAAGAAAGCTGATGGTGCCTGGCTATCCAAAGATATAGTGCCTGAGGTCTTAAAGGCTTGAAGATAAACAAGTAGCCCTCTAGTTGAGAAGCAACAAAGTCCACATGGAAGAAGCACAGCAGCCTGGGTATTGAGGTATTGAGAGGAACAAGTATCAGGCATCAAAGAACAAACAATTATATCACTATAAATGAGGAGGAGTAATGAGTGGGGACTCAAAGCCTCTCTCTAGGCAACTGAGCATTCCCTCACAGAAGGTTCTGGGAGGGGACGAGGTAGTCGGGGTGCAGTGTAGCAACAATGAAGCCTACACTGTTCCTCTAGTTCTTAAATGCTCCTTCCCCTACCCACTATCGTGATATCAATTCTACCTTACACATCTGGCTAGACTGGAGGAGACACACTGGTACAGATAGGAACTGGAAACACAAGTAATCCAGACAGAAAAAAACCCTCAGGACCTGTGGTGAGAAGGGCAATATGGGGAGGGTGGAGGGAAGGTAGGGTAGAAAGGAAGAACAGATTGTAAGGATCTACATATAATCTCCTCCCTGGGTGATGGACAGCAGAGAAGTGGGTGAAGGGAGACCTCAAAGTGTGTAAGATATGACAAAATCATGGCAATTTATCAAGGGTTCTTCAGGGAGAGGAGAGCAATGAGGGATGGGAAAATGGGATACCAAGGCATTCAAGTACAAAGCAAGTGTTTTGAGAACAACGAGGGAAACAAATGTACAAATGTGCTTGACACAGTGGATGTATGTGTGGATTGTGATAAGAGTTATATGAGTCCTCAATAAAATGGTGTTTTTTTTAAAAAAAAAAAAGCCCACAAACTCAAAAACCAACAAAACAGCATTATTTAATCACTGGATCTCACCTTCAGTCCCAAGTAAAGTGGTTTGATGAAGAAGAAGAAAAGTGGAGGTATGTCTGACCTCTGCCTCATAGGAATTAGCCAAGGGCTAATACTGATAATGAGTCTTCTTTTCCCTCATTGTGAAATCAGAGGTGGTCAGATACCATTGTCCAAAGCACTTCTATATCCTTCATTCCTGATGCCAAGTTCTTTATTTGGTTCAGCTTCTCAAATTATTTACTCAGCACCCAAATTAGATTGTGAAAGGATACAACCCTGTTACATACCTTTTGTGGCAGTTGCATAATCTCCTGTCAACTTTCAAAGGCATGGAGCCTACCCTGGCAATCAGCTCATAGCCAATAATGCCACTGTGTGGGCATAGATTTATCCTGAGGATTCTGGAAATGCCTGCCTTCCCCCCTGGAAGGGACACAAACTCTGCTTCATCTTCCTTCCACAAGATACATGAAGCTACATTGATGTCAGCCAGAACTTTGGATTGGAGCAGCCATGTGGAGATACATGCCTGTACTAAGATGCTTTCATCACCACTGGATCCATAAGACTTTGCACCCACTAGTCTGAAATCTTCCTGCATTCAGCGCCATTGAAAGTGAGCCATAAGTCTGAAGAGAAATTTACAGACTGGTATCAGACATATGGACTACTCTTGTACTTATGGATTTGATCTGCACTGGGCTGGGATGTTTTATTAATATACTATTATTCTTGCATATTAAGCTCTTTTTTTACACTTTTTTGTTAAAAATCATTTTATTGGGGGCTCGTATATCGTTTTTCACAATATATAAATAAACATACTGTCCCAAGCACCTTCACATGTCTGCTGCTGTTATCATTCTCCAAACATCCGCCTTTCCCCTTGAGCCCTTGATATTGGCTTTTCCATCCTTTCCCCTCTTCCCTTGCTCCCCCTCCCCCACCAACCCTCAATAAATTATTATTGTTGTGTTATATCTAATAACAATCTGACCTCTCCCCCAACCCACTCCTTTGATGCCCGTCCTTCAAATAGGAGCTTGTGTGTATATCCTTGCTGTTGGTTCCATCTCTCTACCCCACCTTCTCTCTACCTTTCCAGCATCTCCAATCTAACCATTGGCCCAAAGGGGCTCATCCATCTTGCTTTCCCCATATCACCAGCTCCCCTCTATACTAGTGTACCTTCTCCAGTCCATCTGGATTTGTAAGGTAGAGTTGGGACCATGATAGTTGGGGAGAGGAAGGCTTCAGGAACTAGAGGAAACTTGTAAGCAGCATCGCTGTCCGGTTGCACCTTGACTGGTCTGTCTCGTCCCCGTGACTCCCCTGTAAAGGGGTGACCAATTACCCACCAGTGGGCCTTAGGTGCCCCCCCTGCTTTCCCCCTCATTCATAATGATGTGATTCTTGTTCTTTGATTAAGCTCTTTTTTTATACACGAGTGTCTCTTGATTTGTTCCTCTAGTCAACCTGGGCTAACACAACTTTCCTGATTTTTAAACATGCAATATCCAATTACTGTGTTCTAACCACAGACTATAACCTCTAGACTATATGAGCACAATGAAATTCTGGATTTCCCTTCTTCCATATAATTGGTCATAACCTACATAGGCAGGTTCTGGTAGTCTCTACTTTTAGCCAAGATCTATCTGACATCATCAGTGCTGTTGTCACTCTATGTCTTCTTTTAAATCTGACTTGAATTTCTGCCAACTCCCTGTCCGTGTGCTGCTATAACCATTTTTGAAATTATCTATGGTATAATGTCTATATTATATTGGATCATCTTGAAATCCAATTCTCTAGATCCACTCTTTAGAATAGAAATAAATGTGCATCTCTTGCATTGTGCTGACTTTTTTCTTTTTCCTTTAGAGGAAATGTTTTATTGCGGTAAGATATTGTGAAGGAAGCAGCTGCAGGTTGAGGCGCTTCTATGCATACAATTCAGTAGCATTCACTCCAGCTGCCAGGTGGCAAACAGAGCCAGGCGCTGAAGGGCCCCACCATTTCCTAATGTGTCCACCACCCGGAACAGATTTGCAGTGTCCAGTCAGCAGGATTCCAGGGACCCGTGAGCCAGTCTCCAAATGTGACTCATACAACGTTCAGAGTCACATGACACAGCCCCTGGGGCGGGGGGGGGGGGGGGGGGGGGGGAGGGTGGTGATGGTGACATTGAAAGAAACTGGACCAGCAGTGACAACTCAATAAGTAAAAGAAATGGGACTGTTTCCCACCTCCCTCCCCAAAAGACCAATCTGTTTGTCTTTGTCTTAAGGAAGGAAAGGGCAAGGAGACCGCTGGGGACCTTCATAACACACCGAAAAACGTTCACACTTTTTTTTCATATCCAATTTCCCCACCTACTGCAACACCCCATCTCTGGTTCTTGACTCTGAAATCATCGTCTCCATCGTTGTTCCCTTGGAAACCCAGTTGAAGAGACCAGGCGGTGCCGCGGTTAAGCACTCGGCTGCGCACCTACAGGTCCTCCTTTGGAACTCGCCAAGCCTGTGTGGGAGAGAGACGAGGCAGGTGGTCTGCGTCGGCCAAGAGGCGGTCTTGCCAACTCTTCTAGGAGGTAGCACTGCGCTGTCCTGTAGCGTTGCTGTGACTGCAGATCTCCTCTGTGTTGGTAGGTTCGGGGGGGAGGGGTGGGGCGGGGCTCATCTCCGCTTGAAGAAGCCCTGGTGCCAGAGGAGTTAAACAGCGAGCTTGTTCAGGGGTGCTAAGAGTTGGCTGCTCAAACCCACCTCGCAGCTCCACATGAACAGAACCTGGGGACCTGCTTCTGGAAAGATGAGAGAGGCAAGGTGAATCCTCTCAGACAACTCAGTCCTCGCTCACGCCAGGGCCTGTCAGTAAACGAAGTAGGCACCGGATGTCACTGGAGAGTCATGGTGGCCATAATAGTTCCTCGTTGGGCAGCTCACCCCAAGGTCAGCAGCTTTAAATGACCAGAGAAGGATGAGATTTCCTACTCCTCCTGCACCGCCCAGCTGTCAGCAGCCAGGCCCACACACAGAGCGGGCAGGAATCCACGAGCCTGAGCTCTGGAGAGCCTGCAGGAGGAGGCCAGAGGGACCTTTTTAAAAAACTCTATACAAGAAAATTTTATATATATATACCTTTCACTTTTTTATGCTTCCTGCATTTTTCAATATTCTGCCCATATTATTTTCTTCAAATATTTTAGCTTGGAAAATGCTGAGCAAATTCCCTCCTTTTCAGTTTTCTAGCTCCAGGTCTAGGCACAATTTCATGATAATGTGTTACTTTGTCTTCTCAAGCCACCATATAAATTCTGCTCCGTTCTTTTATGTCGTCATTTCTTCCATTCACTTCAACTTCT
The DNA here is from genome assembly GCA_004026705.1 of Nesogale talazaci. Classification (NCBI taxonomy): domain Eukaryota; kingdom Metazoa; phylum Chordata; class Mammalia; order Afrosoricida; family Tenrecidae; genus Nesogale; species Nesogale talazaci. The sequence continues at coordinate 24,358 of PVJH01004845.1, read as the reverse complement.
CTGTATTTAAGAGCAAGTTTCAGTGTCTCTTCGCACATCCATATTGAACTTTTATTTCTTGCCTGTCTTCGTAATGACCTTTTGTTTTTATTCATGATGGCATTCTTTATGTCATTCGGCAACTTCTCTAGTCTTTGGTTATTTGTGCTCAATGCATCAAATCTGTTCCACAGATCATCTCTAAGTTGAGGTGGGACCCATTCAAAAATCATACTTTGTCTCTCATATACTTGTTTTAATTTCCTTCAGCTTCAACTCTAATGAGCATATGAGCAATTGATGATCTTTCCCACTGCCAGCCATCATGACTGATGGTATTGAGATTTACCGTCCTCTCTTTTCAGGGAGGTAGTAAGCTTTAGCCCTGCGCATTCCATCCAGTGAGGTCCATAGAGAGTTGCCATGTATGTTATCAGAGGATCCCTGGTGGTGTCGTGGGTTTGCTTTGGGCAGCCATCTGCAAGACCAGTGGTTCTAAACCACCAGTTGCTCTGTGGAAAAAATGATGCCGCTTTCTACTCCCATAAAGTTACAATCCAGAAAACCTGCAGGGGCAATTCTACTCAGTCATAGGGTCTTAGGAGTTACAATCAATTTAATGGCAATGATTTTAGGTTTGGGTTTTTGGATCCTTCCTGTTTCTATTTTTCACAATCAGTAATATTCAATCCATCTTGATTACCTGTTTGATCAATTTCACACTGCAAGTCAAAACCAAAATCCCTGCCATTGAACTGATTTCCACACTTAGTGACACTACAGGACAGAGCAGAACTGTGTCTGTGGGTTTACAGGATTGCATCTGTTCATGGGAGTAGAAAATCTCATTTTACTCCCTCATAGAGGCTGGTGGATTTAAAACTGCTGGCTTTGCTGTTAGCAGGCCCATACACAATGTGTAGATTGTAGACATTGGTAAAAATCTTCCATTTTTTTCATCCTTACCTTTAGTGACTGGTATGTAAATAGAATAATCATATTCATTGATCTTCCCGGTGGACAAGTGCCTATTATCCTATCACTGACAATGGTGCCTTCAGGAGAGATCTCAAAATGGTCTTATTAGCAATGCAGTTCTTCTTCAACCTTTCATTCTCATAGAGTAAATCATACGGCTCTCTGACTTAAAATGATCACTATCAATTCATTTCAACTCCTTGATATCTTCAAGTGTTCCACTTAATCTTTTATAAGCTCCAATGCTCCTTGATTATATGAATATATACATATTTTATATATTGACATATGAAATATACCTATGTACACTGCATCTCTCATATTCTGATTATTAATGGATGCTTACAGCTGTTCTGTCTCATCTTGAGTCCTGTCACATCAGCACACGAGCATCGTGAAAGCTTTACTTTAGCCCTGTCATTAAGGTCAACCCTAAGGAGACAGCCCTTCCATAGTAGTATTGTGAGTGACTTTGAAGAGCGGTGTAGCGCTCACTCACTGGATCAGGATCCGCATGATCAGTAGTTGGAAACCACTCACAGCAACTCCACAGGAGATGGACCGGGCTCTCTAACTTCTGTAAACAGTTACTGCCTCAGAAACCACTCCGAGTGGGTCAATATGAGTCAGCATTCACTCGAAGGCAGTAAGTTTGTTGTTGTTCCAATCTAAGAAACTCATCTATTGGAAATGACAATGTTCCACTACAATCTGTAAAGTTTCCACTGGCCACTTTTTTAGAAGCAAATTTTCAAGTCCTTCTCTAAATCATGCATAGACTGAGGGATCATAGAAAACCTGTCTACTATGGGTGACCTGTTGGCATTGGAAATATTAGTGGCAGAGTTTCCAGAATCAGGAAAACACACAAAGCACCACATACTACCTCACAGATAAACGGTAGAAATGACACGCCATATCATTATTGTTATGAGCTTTGTATTCTCTGCATTATTCTTTTTTAAGAGTAGACCACTATGTTATCTAGCTCAAGTTGATTCTTGTGTTGCTTAGTTTCTGTTCAGATTTTGTCCATCCCCTAGACTGGCAGAGACTTTGTAGATTAGGATATCCATTTCAAATTCTTTAGTGCCCTTTAAGGCTCTACAAATTTTTCTTTTAATATTTTTTTTAGTTTTTTTTGGGGGGAGGCATCACTGCCCTCTGGTGATCGTGGGAGCTACCCAGTCTTGCTCCCAGAGAGCTGCTGCTGGATTTGAACCACCAAGCCAATGGGCTGCAGTCCCACACTCAGCCACTGTGATGGGTAGGTTTGTTATGACAACGTGGCCACAGAAGCTTTGTAGGTCTGTTGTGACAGCACAGCCAATGAACACACAGGATGAATTGAAGGGCAGAGATAGGAAGGGCTCATCAAGTCCTGACCTCTCTCTTGCTTTTGGACCTTTGGGCCAGCTAGCTGTTTTGTTCGTCCTGTGCCTCGACCTCCAAGCAACACTACCCACGGGACACCTAATCATGGACTGTGGCGCTGTGAGTTGATGTTCCTTCAAGTCCTACTTTACCACGCTCCTGGGATATACATCTCTTGAACTGAGGACTGTTGGACTCTGTCATCTGGCTGACTGTTGGTGACCTGCTTTGCTGTTTGCTGCCTGTGACCAGATAGCCTGGATTGCTCTACAGAGGACTACTCAGCGGCCCTCAACTTTGATGGACTGCCAGTCTTCTAGCTGTCTCATGCAAGTGAGTTGCACTGACTGAACAATTTGTACTGCTTTATAGATAGCTGTTTCTTTCTTATCTTATATACCTTTCTCTATATATAAATATATAAAGATAATTACAACTGTCCCGGTTTTATTTCTCTAGAGAACCTCTCTGACACAATCACTATGCCCCCCGGGGCTCAGCCCCTAGGCTCTACAAATTTTAAATAGAACTTTGTTGATCAAGCTCCTGACTATCATCCTTTCCTTAGAGTAATTTTTCCAATTTGGGGAGTTTTAAAAAATTATCTCAAATATAATCAAATCTGTAGAACTGTCTTTTCATTCTATTTTACAAGTGGTAGTATTTTAGAGTGGTCACAATTTAATAAAACTCAGAAGATACTCTCAGGGAACAGTGTTAAATAAAATGGACCTCCTGGTCCATGAAGACTTAGCTCTTTATGTTTTTCAGACACTAAAATCTTGTTAAAGAGGGTTCTAAAAAGAAAGTTTAAATAACTATACATGTTACAATAGCATATGGAACACACAAAAAGTTCAATACACTAATTCAAGCCTCCTCTTGATTAAGTAAATGATAGTCAATCATTTTAAATTTCCTTTAAGGAAAGTCCTCTAGCAATTTGTATGGTATTAAACCAAAAAATAAACCCATTGTGATCATGTCAATTCTGACTTTTGGTGAGTGTGTAGACAGATAGACAGAGTAGAACTTCATGTTTTTCTTGCATGGAGTCGCTGGTGGTTTTATGACACTGACTTTTTGGTTAGCAGTCACCTGCTTACTCACTACACCATGAGCAATCATAATTGTAAGTGACAATCTCATCTCTGTGTGAATTTGCTTCCAGTTCACAAATCATTGTTTACACACACACACACCCCACAAACTTTTTTTAACTTTGGTTGACTTATTGATCATTATTGATCATCTTTTTCTTTCAACAGGTAGAATCTGAACCCAAGCAATCTGACTTTGGAACCTGTTCTCATGAACCCATCAATATTCCAGATTGTCTCTCTCTTCTTGTGCTCATATTTGTTTTGGGAAATTTAGGCTTATGATACAAATTCTCCATTTACATGATATCCTAATCCAAAGTGCTCGTGCCAACCATTAGGCACTGAATTATGTCTTTCAAGAGAACATATAGAGATCCTAGCCCCTATTACCTGTGTTTGTGATCTTGTTTGAAAGGATCTTTGAAGATATCATTAATTAAGCTGACTAAGATGGGTCCTAGTCCAGTCTGAGAGCTGTTTTCATGAAACAGAACAGAGAGGCACACAGGGGAAGACAGCATTGTAAAGATGTATCTACAAGATAAGGAATGATGAGAAACACCCGGGGCTATCAAAAACAAAAAGAAACAAAAACGTTCCCCTTAAGTGGAGACAACATAGCTCCATCAACACTGTGAGTTTGAACTCCCAACTGCCTCAATCATTAGACAATAAATTTCTGTTCTTATAAGCAACTAATTTGTGGTGTTTTGTTATGGCAAGCCTAGGAAACTATTACACCAGTCTACCCATATCCTCATGAGAAGTCACTGTTTTTGTTTCATTGCTCATCACCCAATTAAGAAACTACTGACTACTCAGAGCTAATAAAACTCACCAACTCACCAACTCAGCTAAGAATAAATGGAAAAGAGCATGTAGGGAAGAGAGTCTCCATCTCAGAGCTATTTCTTTCCTACTTTCCTGCAGGACTTCAAATTGGTTCATTCCAGTTTGACCCTTTGATGAGAATTTGTATTTCCAACCCAGATATACGAAATCAAACTCAAAACCAAACCCACTGCCACCAAGTCTACTCAACTCATGGTGATCCTACAGCAAGGGGAGCTGAGAACTGTCCCCAGGGGTTTCCAAGACTGTAACTTCATGGGATAGAAAGCCTCATTTTTATCCCACAGGAGAACTGGTGGCTTCAACTACTAACCTTGAAGTTATCTTGTAACCCACTCTGCCCCCAGGGATTCTACACTGAATAAAAACCTACCTTTTAACCACATTCCCAAGTAATCCTAATGTATGTCATCCATAAGAATTCTTTTGCCTTAATACTAATCCTATGTTTATGCACATAGATCTATTTCCCCATGACCATATATAAATATATTTACCTATGTACCTGCCTATATTTAAACCTCTATAAATGTCCCTTTCCTCCCAGTTCTTACCTCTATTTCCTTTTACTTTCCTCTTGTCCCACTATCATGCTCAGCCTTCATTTGGCTTTCAGTAATTTCTCTCTGTTACATTACATTTGATCGATCCCTAAGGTTAGTATTAAGGCAGCATATGGGCAATGAACCTCCACTCAAGTACTTCCTCAATGCAAGAACACTTTGTTCTATTAAATTGGCATTCGATGATGCTCACCTTCCCGACATGATCACTGAAGACAAATGTGTACATATGCAAAAATGGTGAATTAAGCTGGCTATAGTCTCTGGGGTCTTAAAGGCTTGAAAGTAAACAAGCAGCCATCTAGCTAAGAAGCAACAAAGCCCACATGGAAGAAGCACATCAACCTGTGTGGCCATAAAGTGTCAAAGGGATCAGTTATCAGACATCAAAGAACTAAAAATCGGCTGAGCCCCGATGGCGTAGTGGTTGTGCACAGGACTGCGGCCCACTGGGATGGAGGTTCAATTCCAGCTCCACGGAGCAAAGGCTGGACCTCCTATTCCCACCACCAGAGGGCAGTGATGCCTAAAAAAAAACAAAATAAAAAAAAAGAACTAAAAATCTTATCATTGTGTGCACACCCTCCTGATATGATCGTTGAAGAGGAATGTGTGTATAAGACTTGAAGGTAACCAAGTGACCATCTAGCTCAGAAGAAACAAAGCCCACATGGAAGAAGCACACTTGTCTGTGTGGCCATGAAGTGTCAAAGGGATCAAGTATCAGGCATCAAAGAACTAAAAATTATAACATTATTAATGAGGCGGAGTGTAGATCAAGGGCTCAAAGTCCATCTATAGGTGAAGTGACATCTCCTTTTAAAAGGGTCATGGGGAGGAGACCAGCCAGCCGGGATACAGTGTAACAACAATGAAATATGCAACTTTGCTCTAGTTCTTAAGTGCTTTCTCTCCCCCCATCCCCGCCATCCTCTTATCATGATCTCAATTCTACCTTACAAATCAGGCTAGACCAGAAGATATACACTGGTAGATATAGGAAGTGGAAACATGGGCAGATCATCCCTTCAGAATCAGTGGTGAAGTGGAGATACTGGTGTTGGGGGGGCGGGGGGGGAGAGTGGAAGGAAGGTGGAGTAGAAAGGGAGAACCAATTACAAGGATCTACATATAATTTCCTCCCTGGGATATGGACAACAGGGAAGTGGGAGAAGGGAGACATCGGACAGTGTATTATATAGCATAATAGCAATTTATAAATTATCAAGGGTTTATGAGGGAGGGAGAGCATGGAGGGAGGGGAAAAATAATGAGCTGATGCCAAGGGCTCAAGTAGAAAGCAAATGTTTTGAAAATGATGATGGCAACAGGTATATAAATGTGCTCAACACAGTGGATGGATGGATGGATTGTGATGAGTTGTGTGAGCCCCCAATAAAATGATTTTTTTTAAAAGAATTCTTCTACAAAGTTTTTTTTAGAACAAAGTTTCTTATGGATGCATAAGGAACAACTGAGGAGGTTGTTAAACTATAGATTCTTATTCTGGATATCTGTGGTGGTAATACAGATTCTTTAGGGGGTTGAAGCTGAAGCACTGTCTGTTGCTGTCCTAGTACCTCTAGGGAGAGCTCAAGCAAGACAAGTGAAGGGCAAAGAATCATGATGCTGCTAACTCTGCATAAAGAATCTTTAACTCTCCTCTTTTCTTTGAGAGAAAACTGGCTCTATCGGGACAGAAACTGGATTAATGGTTCCTTGGGGTATGGCCAAAGAGGTTAAGGGGAAATGGGGCGCTAATAATAATGAATACAAGAATGAAGAAAATGCTCTAAAATTGATTGTGGTGGTGATGGCACGTACAACTCTTCTTTATGTGATTGAACTATTGAATTGTATCATATGTGAATTATATACCAATAAAACTGTTTAATAAAAAAGAGAGAGAATAACTTGTTCAAGATAATGGAAAAATAATTTAACCTCAGCTCTGCTAGGCTCCAAACCTCATGTCCTTTCCATGTAGTGAAGAAAGAAACTTAGGGGAGAGTAGACAGATGTCCCAATAGTGTGTGTACATTTCATAAAGCCATTTAATATCCTCCATTAAATTGGTCAGCATAAGGACTAATTGTCAACAGTGTTTCCTGATTGGTATTTCTGCTAAATATTTACCATGTGCTCTCTAATTCATCATGGAATAGATTGAGGAGTCTTTTATGAAGTAATCTCAAAAAGAACTCCAAACCAGTTGCAGACGAGTAAGGCCCATTGCCTGGCAATTTCCATGTGTGTCAGAGGAGAACAACTCCCTCGAGCTTTCAAGGTAGTGGACTTTCAGGAGCAGAGTGCCAGGGCTTTCTTATGCTATGTGAGGGGCATCTGGGTGCATCCGAACAATTGACCAGGAGTGCAGGTAGTTGTGGGCTTAATCATCATCAGTGAAACCTAGGGACACCTGCAAAAAGCATGAGAGAATATGAAGTCAGCAAAAAGCAAGAATAATGATATAGCAATAACAGGTATACATTTTACTAACTGGCTATGGTAGATTATCAGATTAAAGGTTGAACTGGTCGTCTCCAAGGTCTGGGGTTCAAGTCCACCAGAAGCTTCTTGGGAGAAAGATAAAGTCATCTGTAACATCCTGCGAAAATCAACACCCTGGGAAACGCTCTGCAGAGCCCTGGTGGTGTGGTGGCTTACACATTCAAAACCACCAACCATTCTTCTAGAGAAAACTGAGGTTTTCTATTCCCTCAAGATTGACAGCTTCAGAAACCCACGGTGGCAGTTCTGCTCTAGCCCCCAGGATTCATTACTCGTCAGAACTGACTCAATGACACTGGTGTTGGTTTTTCTCATAAAAGCAATATGAGTGGGAAGTAGCTTAATGTCAGTCTTAATGCCAGTGACTGCTGTTTTGGGTTTACGCTAACCTGTAATTCATTCTCTTGTTTCTCAATATAATCTTATGTTTGATTGACAGACACTCATATTTTCATTTTATCAAAATATTCTATAGCATTAAACAAAACAAACAAGAAACCACTGCCATGACACAATTACAACTCATAGAGACCCTATATAGGTTCTGACGCTGTAAATCTTTATAGGAGCAGACAGTTTCCTCCCCATCTCTCTCCTGCAGAGCAGCCAGTGGCTTTGAACCATCCATCTTGTGGTCAGAAATCCAATACCGATCCTATTCCACGGGGCACAGGGCTCTTAGTTACCCTTACTGTCTCCAGATTAATAATCTCTCAAGAAAGAATTCTAAATATCACTAAGGAAACACAAGCTAATAAAAAATCCATTTTTAAATTTAATAAAAAGTCTTCATAGGCGATTGTAAAAAAATAAATGGAATAATGTGTTTAAATGAACTATAACATGATGTTTGATGGATTATATCAGACAATTATATGCTGGAGATTTTTATTATGATAGCACCACAGACATTAAATGTTAAAAAAATCATAGCTCTATTGACCAATAAATGTACTGCTTTTTAAAATGTTTCCAGGATATTTCAATTATCAGCTTTAACCATTTTAGATATATATTATTTATTTACTTTTATAGACATGTACACAGCAAGATGTTTTCCAAAGTTTGCTTTATCTCCAATAGCCATACAAGATGCCTAAATTTGTTATTGGCACATTAGTTTATCTTTGACCTAAAAGTAATGGTGAATAAATCCAGAATCTCTTTCTACATTTATAAAGTAGTTTGCAGAAGATACTTTTTTTTTATCTTTTTGGTTCTTCAAGACTGTGAAAGACTGCAAATGTTAATTTAAAAAGCAAAGTTCTGGACATATGTGTGAGCAAACTTATTCTTGTAATGTAATCATTAGAATCATAGGAATTACAGTGACCACACACATCCATCAAAGTCATTGTGGTTTGTGGCCTGTCTCACATGCTCCTGGAGAAAAGAGAAGGAAATAAGATTCTGCTGCATTTGTGACCTCTAGAGGCCAACATGAACATGATATATTTCATTCATTCAGCAATGCCTCAAAGTACAATATTCCAATTTTTAAGATTCATGTGCTTTAGAAAGTAGAGCAAGCTCAAGAGAAGAGAGGTTCCCTATCAGGGCTATGTTGCCTTGAACTAGCAACCACAAACCACAAATTGAAGTTTTCAATAATAACTTGGACAAGCCTGATACTCTTGGAGAACCTTCATGGAAAATGAAAAGTGCCTACTTCACAGTGGGGCTGTCACACTAATTATTTCCTGTAAGTAATCATCATATTGAGGATGAAGACGATGAAATTCACCCACTGGATTTTGGAGTCAAAACTCAGTTCTAATATATGTTAGCTTCAGATTCTGGAAAAATCATTACTTATCTCTGAACTTCAATATTCTCATCTATAAATTAAGTAAGGGGAATAATCTTTAATCCTTCTTACAGATTGAATAAAATAATAAATGTTATTAATGTATTTTGAAATTTTTCAACTTCTAAGCCACTAACATAAACTTCCTTATCATAGCACTAATTATTCAGATACTTCATCTCCTGATGATAGATTTTTTCCACCACAGTGATAAAACAAATTATATATGTGTGTATATGTATATATCAAAAAGTCTTCTTTAGGCAAAAAAAAAAAAAGTGACTGTCAGTGAGCATAGATGGGTTGATATAATAGTTTCCAAAGGCTGTCATGACAAAATACCACAAAGAACAGAAATTTATAATTTTGCTTATAAGAACAGAAATTTGGCTGAGCCCCAATGGTGTAGTAGTTGTGCACGGGACTGCGGCACACTGGGACGGAGGTTCAATTCCAGCAGTGGGGCTGGGCCTCCTACTCCCACCTCCGGAGAGCAGTGATGCCCCCCCCCCAAAAAAAAAAAAACAGAAATTTATCCTACTCCCACCAGGACAGTGATTACACACACACACACACACAAAACAGACAAAAAAAGAACAAAAATTTATTGTCTAATAGTTCAGGCAGCTGGAGTCCAAACTCAGAATGTTGATTGGGCTATGCTGTCTCCACTTGAGGGGAAGATTTTTTGTTTCTTTAAGTTTCTCATAGGCCCAGGTGTTTCTTGCCATTCCTTAGTTTGTAGATACATCTTCGAGTTGTAAAGCCTGCGAGGTTCAGTACAAATTCAGAAGAGGGTGTGGATAAGGAGTGCTAAGGCTGATGTCAGAAGGATCTTGGCTGAAGCAGAGAATGTCAGAAAGATGTTTTCTTGTGTTTCATTGACCACCCAAAGGCATTTGACTGTGTGAATCAAAAGAAACTATGAGTAACTTGAGAAGAATGAGAATTCCAGAGCACTTCATTGTGCTCCTACAGACCCTCAGGGATCAGAGGTATGAACAGAACAAGGGACTATTTCCTGGTTTAAAGTGAGGAAAGGTATGTAGGAGGATTGTGACCTCTCACTATAATTATTCAATCTATTTGATCAGCAAATAGTCAGTGCAGCTGGATTATACGAAGAGTAATGTGACTTCAGAAATGGAGGGAATCTTTTTTAAATAATTGGTTTTTGGGGGGGGCTTTTACATTTCCTATAACAATCCATACATCAATTATATCAAGCACGTTTGTACATATCTTGCCATCATCATTTTCAAAATATTTTTTTTCCACTTGAGCACTTGCTACTCGCTCCTCTTTTTACCTTCCCTACCCAATGCCTCCCGCCCTCGTGAACCCTTGAAAAATTATAAATTATTTTTATTTGTATATATTACACCGTCCACTGTCTCCCTTCACCCACATTTCTGTTTTTCATTCCCATGGGGTCAAAGAGGAACTGGGTATTAGATGTTGATTCTTGTTATCAGTTCTCCCTTTCTCCCCCTTTCCTCACCACCTACCCCCTACCCTCATGGTATCACTGTTCCCATGGCTGTGCCTGGGCAGCAGGGGGTGGGGGGGAAGCCAAGGGGGGCAATATCTGTCCTAGATTCCATGTGTCACAAGCTCAGGTCTAGTTGGGTTGGTAAGTTAGAGCTGGGGTCATGACAGTGGGGGGGAGGAAGCATTAAAGAACTATGCATTGTTGTGCCTTGCCTTGTACAGTGCTGTACTTCACTGTAGTTGACTCATCCCTTCCTTGTGACCCATCTGTGAGGGCATGCCCAATTGTGAGGGGGATGGGATTTTGGTCTTGTGGCAGTCATGTGCTTATGTTAATTTTATAATTGAAATGTAGGGGTGGAGTTTGGCCTGTTAATCAGGAGAAAGCCATTGAGTAGCCGATGAGGCCTCTATGTGGGCATGGCTTTCACCTGAGACTCCAGGGAAATCTCGCGATATTTCCCTCGTGAGTTGTTGTTGGGAGTTAGTTTGAGAGATGATTAACCACAGGCAACACAAGATGCAGCCTCCGAGAAGCTGGAGGAGCCAGCGGAGAGACCACTCGGTTTAGCCCTGATGAAGACAGACCTCCGAAGCTGGAGTGGCATGCTGTTGATGGACCTGAGCGCTGGAAGTGAGGAGCCATGGGGAGACCCCTGCAAGCACCAGAATTCTGCACCCACTGACCTGTGACTTCCTGAGTCTGAAGCAGACATTATAGACTGATTGCAGGCATATGGGTTAATATTGGACTTATGACTTTGCACTGGACTGGATTGGGATGCCTTCTTAGTGTCACATTTCTTATGTATATAAACCCTTTCCTTATACCTATATGCGTGTCTCTGAAATTTGTTCCTCTAGTTTATCCGGACTAACACAGGTCTCCACCCTGATCGCATTTGTTCACATTGGTATAATTTTGGGGGGTCTTCTGCTGCCTGATACCTGATCCTATCAACAACTCATAATCATATAAGCTGGTGTGCTTCCATGTGGGCTTTGTTGCCTCCCTACGACTGATTGTTTAACTTCAAGCTTTTAAAATTGCAGACACTATATTTTTTAATAGCCAGGTCCCATCACCACACTTATATATGCACCCATTTTGTATTTAGTGTTCTTCCATTGAGGGAGTACTTGTGTAGAAGCCCAATACCCATCTGCTTCCTTGATCCTTAACATCTAAATGTATGTATAGAGGCCTATATCCCTATCATTATATATTAATATATTTACATATGTGGATACCTATATGTATATCTCTATAAATGTCTTTTGCCTCCTACTTCTTTCCGCTATTGAATTAGAAGAAATCTTAATAACCTAAGATGTGCACATTACATAGTTTTGCTTGTTGAAAGTGAGAAGGACTTAAAGCACATGCTGATAAAGATCCAGAATTACAATCTTCAGTCTGGCTTACAGTTTAATACAAAGAAAACCAAAATTGTCACAGCTGGACCAACAGGGAACATCATGATAATTGGAGAAAAGTTTCAAGTTGTCGAGGATTTCTCCTTGTTTGATCCACAACCAAGACTCATGAAAGCAGCAATCAAAAGATTAAATGATGCACTGCTTTGGGTAAATCTTCACAAGACCTTTTAAAGTGTTCAAAAGCAGGAATGTTACTTTAAAAGCTAACTCAAGCCTTGATGTTTTCAATCGCTTTATATGCATGTAAAACATGGACATTGAAGAAAGAAGACCAAGAAGAATAAAAGCTTTTGAATGAGGGTATTGTTAAAGAATATTTAAAGACTTCCAAAAGGACAGACAGAACTGTTTTGGAAGACTGACAGCCAGAGAGCTCCTCAGAGGCAAAGATGGTGAGACTTCCTCTCATGTACTTTGGACAGGTTGTCAGGACAGTCCCTGGAGAAGGACATCATGCTTGACAAAGTAGAGGGACAGTGAAAAGGAAGAAGCCCTTAACAAGATGCATTGATACAGTGGCTGCAAGCATGTGCTTAAAGATAAGACCAATCATGCGGCTAGTGCAGGACAGGGCAGTGTTTTGTTTTATGATACATAGGCTGGCTGTGAGTCAGAACTGACTTGACGACACCTAACATGTGACCAGAAAGCCTCAGGAGTAGCCAATAGTTTCAAACTGCTCACCTTACAGTAGACAGCCCAAAACGTAACCCACTACGCCACCAAGACTTCTATTAATGGCAGTAGTAGACCAAAAGAATGTCGTGGGGTGGGGGGAGATTGACCTCCGAGAGAGCCTAATCATTTATTGCCTGTCTGAGTGAAATGAAAGAAGTGTAGAATGGCCGGTTGGAAGATAAGCACTCACTCTGAATACCGGTGATGAGTACGGTCCTTGGAGTAGCCTTCCCCTTTTGTTCCTTCCCTGATTCTCTTTCTGTGCATGCTATTCGACACACGATTGTAGCTTAGCCAGCCTACCAACTGCCATTGTTGAGAATTCCCAGATGCTAAATCTTTATGGAAGTAGACATCCTCATCTTTCCTCCATGGATCAGCTGATTGGTCACTAGTCCCCTTTTGCCTGACAGCATCACCACTAATATACTCACACTAGAAAAGAGAGACTTCTGTGTTCCTCACTCACGGTGCAAAGTGGGATATTCCTGAATATGAGCATACTATCCCACTCTGGGACAGGAGCCTAACCTTGGATAACCTTGGCTAATGATAATGTCTATTGATCTGCTCATTCCTGTCCTACTTATTTGTGAATAATAAACAAATGTTGATTATGCCCTTAGAACAGTGTCTGGTTCATGCTCTGATCCACATGCTCCTGCACACTATGAGCTCAGGACATTGCAACATCAATCCCTGCATCTCCAAAATGGGAATCTTCCAAAAAAAACTCACTAAACTAGATAAATGAATTAAGATATAGTTGCTTTAAATGGGAATATGGGTAGACTAGAGAAACAAAATAAATAGACATGCATATGTATATAAGAGAGAGGTTAACGTACAAGAGCAGTTGAAAATTGTGAAGAACATCTCAGCCCAGTCTTGATCAAGTCCATAAGTCCGATGTTAGCTCTTTTGTCTGACAGCAATCTATAAAGTCCTCTTCAGACTTACGAAACACATGCAATGATGCTGAATGCAGAAAGATCAGAGGCCAGTGGGTACAAAGTCAGTGGTGGTAGAAGCACCTCAGTGCTGTCAGGGGTCTCTCTGTGGCTTCTCCAGCTTCAGAGATCTGGTTGCATGCATGTGGTTTGTCCAACTCAGGGTACTTCCATGTGTCTTGTCAGTAGAACATCTCCAAGGGAGAGAGCAGAAATAGATAGTGTCTCCTTCCTCCAAAAAGGAAGTACTATATTTCCCAGAATTCTCAGAAGAAGACCATGCCCACATAGAGGTCTCATTGGTTGTCTCCAGATTGACAGGCTAGACTCCACCCCTACACTCCTAATCTTCAAACTGACACCAGATTAGGTGACGACCACAGGTTCCAATTAAATGTGTAAATCAAAATTCCCTTTTAAAGCAAAGTTATCAAAGAAATGGGAAGAAAGCATGACAAAATATTTTATTTGGATTCTAAGCAAGAATTTTAAAATACACTTAAAGAAAGAAAAGTCTTTATATCAACATCTGTTTTACTATCAACTCCATACCATCAAGTTGGACTTTTATTCCTGCTGGCCCCATGTGTTACAAAGTAGAACTGCACCAAGCATCACTGTGACCAGATTCCTCATGTAAGCCCTTGCACCCATAGTGCAACTGGGTAAGTTCTAACTGCCCCTAGGGAGGTTCCAAGTTATGGACAGTTTCCGCCATTCTTTGGTACCATGTCATTTTATAATTGACTCCCATAGAATACTAAGTCAACATATACAAAGAAATGGTTGCATTTGGCATAAGTTTTGCTGTGTATCTCTCAACAAGAGCAAAATAAATAAAATTTAGAGCACAAAGAAACCAACAAGAAAAAAGCAGATCCCTCAATAGAAAAATGGACTGAGAATGCAAAAGGACAATTCACAGAAGAGGAAACTTTCAAACAACTGACAAACACTTGAACAGAAACATGACTCAGAGCAGTGCAAATTAAAACTTTACACAGCAGGGCATGAATCAAAAAATCAGGTCCTATCAAGGGCTGTCAAGGCTGTAAGTAGTTCATCACTGTTGGAAGAGTACAGTCAGTGCAACCCTGATGGCCATGTGAGAAGTTCAAGTATTTATTCATGCCTCCCCCTGGCTAAATAGTAATACTCCATTATGAATTTCCATGTGAGTTGTCTTTTTATATTCTTTGCCCATTTTTCTATTGAATGACCTGGTTTCTTTTCGACAGTTGTAGAATGTCCTTATCTTTTAATCCTTTGTGGATCACATCTGAAATACATTGTCTGAATCTGTTTTCAGTGTCTGACACAGAAATAAAATGTTCATTTGAATGTCAAGGCCATCACTTTTTCATGATGGTATGTGCAAATTTTCACCTCCATTTAAGAAATAGTCTCTCATGCCATTGTCACAAAGAAACTCTCCAACATTTTTCCATAGACATTTTATAGTTTCGCATTTTACTCTCAGCTATATACTGTACTGGGGATTATTTTAGTATATGAAATGAGCTTGAAGGTCTATATTTTCTCCAAATATTCATCCAACATTCACAATGTTATTGTTAAGTGTCAACGAGTTAATTTTGACTTAGGGTGACCTGATGTGACAGAGAAGAATTGCTTTGTTGGATTTTCTAAGTTATGATCTTTGCAGTACTGCTTATTAAATAATGTCTACCATTTCCTCAATGATCTACCAACAAGTATCCAAGTTTCCATTTTACATATGGAACGATTTCACATGCATTTCAGAGTCTATTTGGCACGTTAGCACCATTATCACACTGCATTACTCCAACTTTGTACCATAACTTGTTATGTTGTAAAAGCTTTTCTCCATTTTGCTCTTCTTTTTAAAAAATTGCCTTGGTTATTTGTGGGATTTTTTTTTACACAACTCACATGTAAGAAACATTCTGTTGGGGTTTCTTTGTTTAAGTCACATTGCATTGATGTTTCAACCTAGAAAGAATCTATACCTTTACTTAAATCTGTCTTTCACACACGTGATCTTCCTCTCTACCTGAAATGGTCTAATTTGCTTTTTTTATGTTTTTACATATTCTCCAATATCTTTTGCCTACCTTATAATGTTTCATTGTTGCTGCTTGCTAATATGAACAGCATACTATAGTCTATTACATTTTATAACTAGCTATTCATGTAAAAAATTACATTCATTTTTACTTATTGACTTGTCTTCAACAACTCTACTGAACTCTTTTTAGTTTCAATAGCCTGTGTGTTTATTTTTGGGGGTTTTTTAAATGTAAATAATCAAATCATTTGCATATGCAAACAGTTTGACCTCTTCCCTTATAATTGTATCCCTCATTTCTTTTGTGGCTCCTATTTCACTGGCCAGGACACCCAGACCTGGGTTGAACATAAGGGGTCAAAGTAGACATCCTTCTTTGTGATTGGCCTTAACAGGAAGACTTCTAAGGTTCCTCCATTAAAAATCATGTTTGAACACAGGATTTGCCACTTAGGCAATATAATGTCTAATGGTGTGTTTATTTTTTTTAATGGTGTGTTTTATATAAAGAAATTGAAAACCTTCCTTTGAGAGAAAGAATTTCTTGCCAATATCACATTAAGCTCCAAACTAAATAAAATAGTTTTGATTTTAGCTTTGACCTCCACAGTTTTCTCATTTTTCCTTGACCAAATGTTGACCAGGGGAATAGAGTATAGTGGCATTAGTAGTAGTCTAAAATTGGATTAAAATAATTTTTAGATTAAGTAATAGACACAAAAATTCTGTATAACTGCACATGAAAAGTGGTAATGCTATAGTGGAACTTATTTTTACTACTTTATGCTAATCTTTTGTGTTCATATTGTCAAAGCAGACCAGGGTTTTAATTCTACCTCTACCCAGAAACTAACTCTATGATGTTGGACAAATTTCTCAAGCTCATTCTCTTATTCTGTACAATGTATATCGTATACATGTGAGCTCCTTGTGCTTTTATAATGGAAACATTTAAAATACCTACCAATGAGATTTGGAAGGAGCCCTAAGTACTGCTGGATAAACATTGGACTACTAATCTCAGGGGGGGACAATTCAAACCCATAAGCTGCTCTGCGGGAGAAGGTCATACTTCACAAAGATGTACAACTGTGGAACCTTTATTTGGGGATCCTATGCACCAGAATCAACTCGATGGCAATGAATTTAATGATTCACTATGGGAGATTGATAGCACATGGTCAAGATCTCAATTCAAATCCAAATTTATCTGTCTCCGTGGAATAAAGGTATAACAATTGGCTCAAGTAAAAATTGCAGCTTAGAAAATTCTGAGAGGTAATTCTAGTGTGTTACATTTGTTTGTGATGTGTTGGAACCATTCAATGCCACACAAAAACATAAGGTTTTGTGACAATTACATGATCTAGTGACTGCAAGCTCTTACCACAATGTCTGGTATGTAGAAAGGATTAATAATGCTATTGTTATTTTACAAACATTTTATGTGAGTCATAAAATTTCTGTGAATCTGGCAGGGTCTAAACGAGTAAGAGTTTGGGCACCGACCTCCTGCCCAGTTGAGAATCCACTTACAATTTAAGTTGACCCCTGAACAAAACAAGTTTGAACTGTATGGGCCCACTTACATGCAGATTTGATTTTCCTGTTGCTACAGCAGTGAGCTCTAGTTTTACTTGTGTATCCGCCTGAAAAGGCAGGCAGTACTAATCTTCTCCATCTGAGCAGTTACTCTTGCCAGTAAGACTACATGGACAGCATAAGTGTCACTAAGCTTCTTAAGTGAATAATCCCCAAACATGAACTCATTGTAGTATCAACAGAAAGAAAAAAATATTCATGGATAAGTGGGCCTGCACAGGTCAAGCCTTTCATGTTCTAGGGTCAATTGCATCTCCATTTCACAGATGAAGTGAAATTTAATTCATAGGGCTAATATTCAGTTGATACAGTCATAAGTTCAAATGAGGTATCAAATGTTGGCTCCCATATAAAGTGGTAAACTATCACCACCAAAATACCACAGGTATGTCTATCCACCGAATCCCCAACTCTCTAACAGTCCTGTACTGATACTTGTTTTATGACAAAATGCTAGCCCCTGGCATATAGCATACAGACTGGGATGTCAACCTTAACATCAGAGGTTTGAAACCACCATTCTGCTGGAGGGAAAACTGGGTTATCTATTACCATCAGAGTTAAGTCCCTGAACACCCACAGGGGCACTTCTACCAAGTCCTACAGGGTCACTCTGAGTTGGCATCAAATCCATGGCAGTAAGTTTGTTGTTGTTTTGTTTGTTTTTGTGAGTTTGTTTTTTATTTCTTTTTGTGGGGTTTCAAAGAAAAGGATTAAGCATAGGCTGGTTGTTGACCACATACTCCAGATTATTATACATCTTATATATCACCTTTGTTTATTGTAAATATCATCTAATGTTCATCCTCGTATATTTTTGACACCAAATCCTCAAGTACCTAATGGACTAAATCAAGAGGAACATTGTGGATCACAATTTCCATGTATATATGGCCATTCAGTAAAAAATGTAAGAAGATCCAGAATAGGAAAGAAGATATCTGTTGTGCATCTTCTTAGGAAAATAAAATCAGTCAAAATATTTTAAATAATTAATAAAACCTGAGCTTTAATTAACACAGACATAATCCATATATATGTCATATTTTATAGTATGTTCTATGATAGATGGTAGGCAGTAACTCTAAAATAAATGAATCAGTGAATTTATTAATATACTAAGCTTCTAGACCAGATCAGTTCAGTTCCTAATTAAATTCAGTATTGATTCTCCACTGTATTTAAAAGTACTATAGCCTTACAAAAGTTTAAAATCTAAAGTATCATATTAATTGATTTCATCAGCAATCACAGTGGGTGTTTTTCTGATGGATTTAGAGTTCCTGTGTCTTTAAAATAGAAAAGCAGATCTTTTTTGATTGTTTATTTGATAGTCAACATTTACAAAATTGAAAGCACCTCTGCACATGTCTAGATCTAGTTTCAGGAAATGAGCACAAAACCTTGGGGGAAAAGAAGTTCCCTGATAAATTTGATGTGAATAAGTTAAAACAAAACAAGCAAACCAAACCAAACAAAACAAAACAAAACAACACTGCCATCAAGATGACTCTGACTCATAGAGATCATAGGACAGAGTAGAATTGCATTTCCAAGGATGTTCTCTTTAGAGTCGGGGTATATGATTCTATTTTTCTTTAATTAAATGGTTGGTGGAGTCAAGTCATTGGCCTTTTGGTTAGCAGCCAAGCGCTTAAATCATTATGTCATGATGACTCTTAGAATTGGGTTTCTGCTCTGAGATTTGTATTTGACTAGTAAATAAAATATGGCTCCCAATCATATCTTAAAAGAGAAAAAGGGGTTCTTCCTGGGATTGTACTGCCTCTTGCACATACCTCCAAACACAAGCATTTGCCTACCAGCCCAACCAGGAACTGTACCTGTAACTACAATACCATCTGGCCAGCCATATAAAATATTGCAGACAAAAAAATATTGCATTAGATCAGGGTGCACTGCCCACATTCATAAGGCACCAATCAATCTGCTAAGGGCCCTTCTCAATGTAATTACTTCTCAAAAGGCATGAAGGTCACATAGCACAATTGTATCAAACAGTTCCAGGAAATATGAAAAAAAATTCAAATAAGAATATGACATAGTATATTATTTCTCATTTGCAAGATGTTTCCAAGTGTTACAGTACTGTGCTAGCACACATGGTATTTTCATCATTAGTATCAGAAGTTCCATAAACATATCACAAGTAATATAAGGTTCTATGGATGTGATTTGCTTACAGTCACATCAAAAAGAAATTTAATGATAGCAATGTAGTTCCAAGAATCATTTTTTCTCATTAGAAAATCAAAGCCATCAAAAATAAATGGAAGATGTGACAGAGTGTACAATTATTCATTGGAAAAAAAATCAGTACAACTAGGACATCACTTGGCTGACTTACTAATGAATATTTGGTAGAAACTAGCCTATCTTTGGCTTATTAAAATGAACCTTTTGAGTGTATTCCAACTAAAGCCTAATTTTAGGATAATATAAAAATGTCCTACGCTCTCTAAAAAAGAATTAGGGAGTATTTTAACCAAATAGCCTGCAAAAGCATGCATAATTACAGGTTTTTTTAAACCTCTATCTGCTTTGTTTTGCTTCTTTTGTTTTTGTTTTTTATGTTTATAGTCTTTCAAAAGTTTTCAGAATACTCTTTTTTTAATAAATCATTTTATTGGGGACACTTACAGATCATGTACATACACCAATTTTATCAAACACATTTGTATATCTGTTGCCATCATCATTTTCAAAACATTCTTCTAGGGCTAAACCCTGGTGGCGTAAGTGGTTGAGTGCGGGACTGCGGCCCGCGGGCTTGGCGGTTCAAATCCAGCGGCAGCTCTCAGGAGCAGCACTGTTTAGCTCCCACGACCACCAGGGGCAGTGATGTCAAAAAAAACCCATTTTCTTTCTACTTGAGTCTTTGGTATCAGCTTTTTTCCACTCCCTCCCCTCCCCTTTTGCCCTCGTGTTTCTTGATAATTTATAAATTATTTTTATTACCATATTTTAGACTATCCACTATCTCACTTCACTCATGTTTCTTTTGTTCGTTCCCCTGGAAATGTGTGTGGAAGGAGGGAGTGGTTACATCAGTCAATTCCTCCTTTCTCCCACTTCTCCCCTTACCTTCCCTCTACCTTCATCTTTTACTATTTTCATTATTTGACCTGAGGAGATTATCTGTCCTGAATTCTGTGTGTCAAGAGCTCTTATCTGTACCAGTGTACATGCTCAGGTCTAGCAAATTTTGTAAGCTAGATCTGAGGTTATGAAAGGAGAGGCAGGGAAGCATTAAAGAACTACAGGAATTTGTATATTTCATCCCTGCTAAACTGCACCCTGACTGGTTCATCCCTTCCTTGTGAACCTTCTGTGAGGAGATGTCCAATTGTCTACAGATGAGCTTTAAGTCTCCATTCAGACCCCCCTGTGTCACATCGAATTGGTTGTTTGTTTTGGGTATTCAGATGCCTGATCTCTGATTTTGTCAACACCTCCTAATCACACGGTTTGGTGTGCTTCTTCCATGTGGGCTTATTGCTTCCCTGATAGATGGCCTCTCATTTAACTTCAAGTCTTTCAGATTCCAGATACTTTATCTTGTAATAGCTGGGCACCCTTAGCTTTCTTTACCACATTAGCTTATGCACCCATTTTGTACTCAGCAATCGTGTTAGGAGGGTGAGCACCACAAAATGCCAGTTTATTAAAGTGGTCTTATGTTGAGGGAGAATTTGAGTAGAAGCCCAATGTCCATCTGCAACCTTACTACTTAACCTATAAATATGCATACATAGACCTATAGCCCTATCATTAAAACATTTGATGGTGTATCGATTGAAATCTTTTTCTTGGTTCGCTAGTTCTATAATATGTCTCCTATGAAACTTATCATGGCCAATTTTCTGATGATAGAAACTCAGTTTCAGAGACTTACAAAACTCAGACATTTAATTAAAATCCAAAGTTATCGTCAGCATAAAAAATATTGAATAGTAGACCTTTGGCTTTTTCAAAATGATTAGTGATATAATTCATCAACTGCTTTTTTTAGAAGCAATCAATTCACTACTGTAGCCCAGTAAAATATCTTTATAATTTCTTTCAGAATCATGAAACAGATTATCAAGTTAAAGTTAAAAAAATAGCACTATCTTAAGACTACATAAAACTTCAAGATGATTTCTAGGATGACATATCCCTTCCTCACCAGCTACTGTCCTTAGTGTCCTTTCCTCCTCAACTTCCTAACCTCTTAACCTGGAAGCTGTGTGCTCATTGGAGGGCTTCGCTGTCACATCACCATTGCTCTATAAACATGGCTTGCTGAGTTATCATCGATATGGTAAAGATGTCTAACGTTATCTCTCTGGTTTCAACAACTCACCTAAATTCTACATGCACCTACTCAACTGCCTATGTCTCCATTTCTGTGTTTAGGACACATCTCCTTCTTTACATGTCTATACTTAGGTTCCTGGTTCTACACTCTTCCAATCTATTCCTTCCATCGCTTTTCCTATGCCTGTTAATGGCAGTTCCCCCACCATCCTTTTTTTTTTTTTAGGTTCAAAACCTTAGCGCCACCTTTAGTTCTTCTTTGTATCTAGCATTCTAAATTCAATTCATTAGAGGAAGAGAAAGAAAATTGGAAATAAAGGGAACCAAGCAGTTCAGTTAGCCTCCAGAGCTACAATGGAAAAGGAAAAGCATTCTATCCTAGAGCCTCTAGAAGGTCTGTAACTCCACTAACACATGGATTTCAGCACAGTAACATTTCTGATCTCTCAATAACTTAACTGCCAGAGAAACTATTGTAAAAAGAAGAACAAAAATCCAAAGAACTCCTAAAAATTATGTTTGACACTTTAAAAATGAATAACTTACATGCAATCAGAATTCAGCAGAAAACACAAAGAAAATTGGTGGTACTTTGGAGTGAGAAAGTTTCCTTAACATCATGAAAGATGAGAAGATAATGCATCCAAGAAGTTGAACACATGCCAAGCAGGGTAAACCCAAAAGAAAATCACAGCACACCATAATCAAACTCTGCACAATCACATACAAGGAAATAGTCATTAAAGAAGCTCAGGAAAACAGAAAGTTCCCTAGAAAGGGGCGCCAATAAGACTATTCTCTCATTGCTCGGGAGGAGCCATCCACGCAAAAAGCAAAGAGATGACATATGTAAAACTCAAAGAAAAAAGTGCTAACTCAAATTCACACACCTCGCAACATGCTCCCTCACATATGACAGTCAATCTAGAAATTTCCAGATACACAGAAATTAAAAGAATAAAATTTAGACCAACTTTAATCTGGAGAAGTCAAGTAGATGTTGAAATAGAAAAAGTTGTTTTTAAAGAAGGAAGAAAATAATAAATACAGGCAACCTCAAAGAAAATTAATGAACCTCATCAAAATAGTTTAAAAGGAAGGTCATGAACTTTAGTAAACAATAAACAACAGCAATGAAGAACATGACTGACAAAAAACATGTACAAGTGAAATAAGCACAAAAAATTATATGGTTGGTATAAGACTTGGTCAGTTGATCTCCCTCTTGACCCAACCTGAATTTGCTCTAGGTCTAGGTTCAAATATTTCTCACTTGTTCCATGACAGAAATTTCTTCTCTGTCATTTTATATATTGTTGGCGGTCTTTTTGTTCTTGGTCTTTACTTTTAAATTTATATTATTATTTTTATTTTCTTATTTCATTTTCTTTTTTTCTATTAGATTTCTCAGCTTATGAAGCAGAGGAGTGGATGCATGTAGACAATAACTGCTGCCATGGTTTACCAGGGGGGTGGTGGTAGGAGGTGGGGGGTGCTGAGCACACAATGAATGCGGGAAGAGGGAGCATTAGAACTGGTTATCATGCCCTTACAGAAGGGTCACAAGGAAGAGATGAGGCAGGCAGGATGTAGTATAGCACCAATGAAACAAACAACTTTCCTCTAGTTCTTTAATGCTTCCTGCCCCCACAAGCATGATCCCAATTCTGCCTTAGAAATCCAGCTAGACCAGAGCATGTACACAGCTACAGATCAGAGCTGGAACCAGAGGCAATCCAGGACAGATAAACCCCGTGGCATCAACAATGACAGTAGTGATACCAAGAGTATAAAGGGAAGGTGGGAAGAGAAAAGAGGAACAGATCACAATGATCTACATATAACCCTCTCCCTGGAAGATGGACAACAGAAAAGTGGGTGAAGGGAGGCATCGGGCAATGTAAGACATGAAGAAATAATAATAATTTATAAATTATCAAAGGTTCGTGAGAGACGGAGGATGGGGGAGGCAGAGGAAAAATGTGGAGCTGATACCAAGGGCTCAAGTAGAAAGAAAATGTTTTGAAAATGATGATGGCAACAAATATACAAGGGTACATGACACAATGGATGGATTGTGATAAGAATTATATGAACCCCCAATAAAAAGATTTCTTTAAAAAAAAAAAAGAACTGGTTGCCATGATGTATATACAATTCTTTTAAAAGCAATTTAAGGATATAAGTGTATGATATGTGAATATTATATCAAGAAAACTACTAAAATAAGAAAAGAAACCAACGTTGACTTATGGTAACCATGAATGAAGGAGGAAGAGCTTTTGCTTAAGGTGCATTGAGTTTATTTTAATGGTGGTGGAATATTTTGGAAAAGGACACCAATAATGGTTGTATAGCATGTAGAATATAATTAAAAGCACTGGACTATACATTGAAAGATGTGGATATTAAGAATGTTTTGTTGTGTCTATTTTTGCCAGAATTTTTTAAGAGTACACATGAATAACAATGTATACAGGAAGAAGAAAATGTTGTAAAATGAATTGCAGTAACATACACTTTTTTTGATATGATTGAACTGTTGAATTATATAATATGTGAATGAAGTACCAATAAGATCGCTAAAAAATAAAATTATGTGATATGAAGAAACCAGCAGCACCACAAAAAGAAACATAGCAAAATGACAGCAATATATC
>PVJH01004844.1:77363-119683 GCA_004026705.1 Nesogale talazaci | reverse complement strand
GGAGACTACAACTGCTTACCAAACTCAGAACTCCAGACTTTCTCCCAAGGCACTGCTGCTGTTGGTTTCCAACTGCCAACCAAAGGGATCTCAGCCTGATGCATCACCATCATACCACCACTGTACCCAATTGCACTGTGAGGGTAAATTTACATGACACTATGAGGCAGAGGAGGGCAGCGAAGGAGAGGTTACAGGCTGGGTTGCTAACTTGAAGGTCAGTAATTGGAAACCCCCAGCTACTCCAGGAGGGAAGACAAGGTTTTCCTTTTAGTTCCATAAAGAATTGCAGTCTAGGAAACTCAGTGGGGTCTCTGTGAGTTGACATCAACTCAATGTAGTGAGTTTGATTTGTATAGGACAAGTATGGATTTTCTGAAAGTCAGTCTTTAACAATGTGGAGACTGCAGTATTTCCATAAGGAAGTTGCTCATGAAACTGCTAAAAATTAACTAACTTCATAAACTGTATTTATCAGTAAGATGTTAACAAAAATATTTGCAAAATAATTGAATAAAGATGTTCAATAGCATTTGGTCAGATATTTCAACTTAATAAAAAAATGAATTATCCCTATCTACCAATCTACAGAATCAGGCATTAAACAAGAGTTTTAAATCAAGAAAGGTATATGAATGCTATATCCTTTCAAAATACTTAATCAGTCCATATGCTAAGCGATAACTATAAGGAACTGAACTATGTGAAGAACAAATGCTTCAGATGGAGACAGACTCACTAACAAAGTGAGACATGTAAATGGCACAGCTCTGCTTGCTCACAGAGAAGCAGCCTGGAAACCCTTCCTGGTGAGGATGCACGACTACAGTCTTCAGAGTGAGTTACATACACTTCAGTGAAAAGAAAACAAAAATCCTCAAAATTGGACCAATAAAAAAACATCATGAAAAATAGAGAAAAGACTGAGATTGTCAAGAATTTCAAAGTACATAGATCCATCATCAACACTCACAAAAACAGGAGTGAAAATACTTTACACAATGTCTTGCATTGAGCAATGGATGCTCAAGACCTCTTTAAAATACTAAAAAGCAAAGATGTTGCTTTGAGGACTAAGGTGCCTCTGGCTCATCAGATGTTATGGACAATCGCCTGATCTGTATGTGAAAGCTGACTGATGGCTCACTCAGACTACAGCACTAGAACTGACCTATTGGACCAGGTGCTGGTGAAGAATATTGAGCATATTTTGAACACCTGAACAACAAACATGACTCAGTACAACTGAAATGCTCCTTAGAAGACAAGATGGCATGACTCACTCCATGCCCTGTTCCTTGGACATGTCACAGAAGGACCCAGATCTGGAGAAGGACATCCTGCCTGATCAAATAGAGGATCAGGAATAAAAGAGAGAGATGCTCAATGAGATGAATGGACACCATGACTGAAACAATGGGCTGAACCATAATAAAAATTATGAGGATGTCAATAGATGAGACGTCATTTAATTGGATTGCTATGAGTCAGAACTTACTAGTCCGTACCTAGGAGCAATCACTCCATACCCATTTTCCAACTTGCTCCTCATCACTGAGTGCTGGGGACTAATCAAACGAATTTCATTTTTGAATTCCACCATGTCTTTCCAATGTGTACACAAACAACCGTGCTGTCAAAAAGACATCCTTGGCTGAGCCCCGGTGGCGTAGTGGTTGTGTATGGGACTGCGGTCCACTGGGATGAAGGTTCATTTCCAGCAGCGGCTCCACAGGAGCAAAGGCTGGGCCTCCTACTCCCACCACCAGAGGGTAGTGATGCCCCCCAAAAAAACAAAAGAAACAAACAAAAAAAGACATCCTTACCTTTCTGATTCCATTTTGGCAAATTTAGGTAAACTGGTTTTATTCTGCAGGAATATTTTTGGATATTGCTTCATAAAGATGCTGTGAGCATTCAGACAGATGCAAGAATTCTTGCTTTAAAATAAAGAGAGAAAATTTAATTGTGAGTAGTAAGGGAATAAGAGACTCCAAAGCACTCTATAGAGCTTAATTACATGCTATCTAGCCTAAGAATTAAATGATAAAAATAAGAAATATACAGATTTTGCACATTTAAAATATCCACTATAAAATTGCCTTTATTGTGCCTTAATGAAAAATATTATTTTAAATACCAAATTGCTGTGAAGGACAAGGTCAAAAAATGGTTTCTAAGCTGAATCATCTTAAAATTTCTACAATTAAAGCACCTCTATAAGATTTCTTGGATCCCTGATGGCACTGAGGGTTAGACAGTAGGTTACTAATTCCAAGGTCGACAATTCAAATCTATCAAGTCAGGCTATCAGTTCTGACAAATTTTAACAGTCCTGGAAACCTGACTTAGGGTCTCTATGACTATCAATCAACTGGATGGTGGTGGCTTGGGTTTGGTAACTTAATAGTATACTGCATGATAAAAATATCTTCAACATGAGGGTGTTAGTCCAGGTAAACTAGAGGAACAAATTTATAGACTTGCATATGGATACAAGGAAAAGGTTTATATATATAAGAGGAATGGGACATTGAGAAAGCATCTGTGTTAGTCTAGGTAGACTAGAGAACAAATTTCATAGACATGCACATGGATATAAGGAAAGGGTTTATATACAAAAGGAATATGACACTAAGAAGGCATCCCAATCCAGTCCAGTACAAAGTCATAAGTCTGATATTAACCCATATGCCTGAAATCAGTCTACAAAGTCTCCTTCCGACTCACAAAGTCACCGGCCAGTGGGTGCAGAGTCCCAGCGCTGGCAGGGGTATCCCCAGGGCTCCTCGCTTCCAGGGCTCAGGGTCCATCAACAGCATGCCACTCCAGCTTCAGAGGTCTGACTCCATCAGGGCAAAGCCGTGTGGTCTCTCTGCCGGCTCCTCCAGCTTCTCAGACATTGCTGTCTTGTCTTTTCTGTGACTCATGGCCTCTCTGAGACTAACTCCCAACCACTGGGGTAGATAGCTTCTCATCTTCATGAGGGAAATATCATGAGATTTCCCAGAAGTCTCAGGAGAAAGCCATGCCCACATAGAGGCCTCACTGACTATCTCCAGATTAACAGGCTAGTCTCTACTCCTATATTTCAATCATAAAATTAACACAAGCACATGACTGCCACAGCATCCCAGTCAAGTCCAGTTCAAAGTCATAAGTCCAATATTAACCCATATGCCCCATATCAGTCTATAAAGTCTCCTCCTGATTCATGAAGTCACAGGCCAGTGGGTGCAGAGTCCTGGCGCTGACAGGGGTCTCCCCAGGGCTCCGTGCTTCTAGGGCTCAGGGTTCATCAACAGCATTCCGTGGTGGCAGAAGCAACGCATCGCTGGCAGGGGTCCCCTCAATGCCTCTCCAGCTTCAGAGGTCTGGGTCCATCCGGGCAAGGCTGTGTGGCTTCTCCTCCAGCTCCTGCAGGAGCTCAGACACTGTCATCTTGTCTTGTCTGTAATTCCTTGTCTCTGAGACTGACTCCCAACAACCGGGGAGATAGCTTCTCATCTCCATGAGAGAAATATCGTGAGATTTCCCAGAAGTCTCAGGAGAAAGCCATGCCCACACAGAGGCCTCATTGGCTACTCAATGGCTATCTCCCGATTAACAGGCTAGACTCCACCCCTACATCTCAATCATGAAATTAACATAAGCACATGACTGCCATAATGAGTCACAAAATGTTTTATGCAAACAAGGACATTACTGGAACAAATAAACTAACCTTTAATGAAAACTCTCCTGGGTTTTTTCCTAGGTTGGGACAGAGATGTGTTATATCCAACACTTAGCCTCTGAGCCTTCTCTAGACCCAATGAAGCTTGGGATTGTCTCCTTTATATGAATCATACAGCAGTATCCTCCTCCTGTTTACTCTCATTTGAAGCCATGTTAAACATACTGGCAGTATTAAAAATGCTAAAACTACAACCAATTTCAGTGATAACTATAGAACATGACCGATATCACGAGGTCATAAACAAAAAAACTTACTATTTTCAAATGATTTGAACTCATAACAATCTGATAGGATTGAGTAAAACTGTCTCTGTGGATTTCTGAGTCTATAAATCTTTGTGGGGGGGGGAAAGATGTAGCCATCTCCCACTGAGAAGCAGACAGCTTTGAATTGCTGGCCTTGCTCTTAGGAGCCCAGCATACAACACACTATACCACGCTAGGTTATGCAGGGGGTAATGTCTGAATTTGTCAGTCTAGCCCCTAAAATCACCTGCCTACCAGAAATTCTCCTCTCCCTTCTTTCAGCTTGAAGCAGAAGGACATGGTAGTCTTGAGAGTGATGCCATAGAAGTAAAAGTTCACAAGTGCTAAGTTCCGAAACTAGAACAGCTTTACTGATCAAAATGACTCCTTTGAGTGTGTGTGTGAGAGAGAAATAAAATTCTACTGTGATAAGCTACAAAGATTTGAGATTTTTTGGGGGGATGGGGGGGCATCACTGCTCTCCAGTGGTGGGAGTAGGAGGCCCAGCCCCACTGCTGGTATTGAACCTCCATCCCAGTGGGCCGCAGTCCCGCGCACAACCACTATTCCACCGGGGCTCAGCCCTAGGATTTGAGATTTATGTACAGTAGCTAAACTTATTCAAAGCAATGCAATGTTTCTTCCATATTCCATTCAGGTCTGATCATGGGTCAAGGGTCATAATAAGCTCTTAATGTACTATCTATTGCTTAATTATAGTACACATGTGTTTTTCCTGGGACAATTGATACTTTTTACCATAATTAAAACAAAAAAAGTTGAATCCAACCCAGTTTTTATAGATTGGTTCCTCATGAAATTATCTTACAATTATAGTATCTACATTAATTTCTGAAAAAAAATGCCAGAGAAAATGAATTTTATTCTTGTATATATGAGGAGGTGTGCTTTGATATGAATTATCATATCTCTGTGTGACAGTCATGTACTAGTGTCAATTTCATGATTGAGAATCTAGGGATGGAGTCAAGCTTGTCAATCTGGAGATAGTCAATGAGTAGCCAATGAGACCTCTGTGTGGGAATGATTTTCTCCTGAGATTTCTAGAAAATCTCATGGTATTTCCCAATTGGAGAAGGGAGACTTGCCTCAGTCTCCGAGATGACGAACTACTAAGAAGATGAAATGACAGCATGCTGACGGATCCTGATTACTGGAGAATAGAGGAGCCAGGGAATAGGCCACATAGGCTTGCCCTAATGGAGCCAAACTTCTGGGGCCAGAGAAGCCACTTGGAGACTCCTGCCAGTGCTGAGATGCTCAGGAGGCCACAGGAAGACCTCTGCAAGCACTAAGATGCTTCTACTGCCACTGGACAAATAAGATTTTGCACCCACTCACCTGTGATTGTCCTGGTGTCATACAACACGTTTCGTAAGTCAGAAGGAAACTTTATAGACTGGCATAGGACATATGGGTAAATAACAGACTTGTGATCTTGGACTGGACTGGGTTAGGATGTTTTCTCAATGTTCCATTCCTCTTGTATATAAACCTTTCCCTTATATCCATATGTGTTTCTATGAATTTCTTTCTCTAGTCTACCTGGACGAACACAGTCTGTGACACATATATGTAGATTTATATGTACATGTGTTTATCACTATATGTGTGCCCTTTAATTACAAAATGAGCTCTAAAAATTCCCTGATATTATGCCACTATATCTACATTTCACACATCTTTGATCTAAATGAATGAGAAGTTAATTTAATCATGACTACTTTTATGTAATATTGCTATGAACTGTTATTCTATTCAGCATCCTTTATACTTAAAAAATGGTACTATAACTCCAAGTCCCTAGTTATGAATCCATTTATTCATCTTTCTTGTCAATGGACAAAGTTCATAAAAAACTTTTATCATTTGAGTTACATTTTTTCCAAGATAACCTATATGCTATTGCAATTAATCATACAAGTAAATTTCAAATTTTTCATTAGCAACAAGTTCCTGGTGAAAAAAAATGTTTAAGTAGTTTGACAAAGTTAACAAAATCTGAACCTCAGATGCCCTCAAATGTTCTCTCTTCTAAATTAGCTGAAAGAGATAAAGAACTAAGGGAGAAAGCTGAAATCCCCCTTACATTGAGAACAAATACCTGATTTCCATATAATATTGGGTTTTTAAATACATGAGGTTTAAAACTTCTAAGTATGTCTTACTTCTATAAACAAAGAAAAAAGACTGCCAGCCTTGTAGGAGTGTTGTAGTACTTAGAAACAATACATGTTAAGCTTTTGACCTAATGTTTATAAAACATGAAGCCTGTAAAACTGGCAGCTACTAACATAAATACAAATACTGAATGTAATTGGAAAAGGGCATTTTTAAATGAAAATTCTTCATTCAGCATTTGATAGTAGGTGGTTTCTAAAAAATTGGTTTAAGGTAAGGGTACATGCATTCTACATTAAAAAATTAAAATACAGACATTTATAGAGCCCTTATTATAAGTCAGACATAATTTAACATAAATATGGGGGAGGGTACCTAAATAAAACCAGACTTGTAGCGTAGCCTGTGAAGGTTTTCTCTGGTCACAGTGATTTTTTTCTGTTAAAGCAGTTTCTCTCAAACCTCTTTTTTTGTGATGACTGATTTCAGAGAACAGGGCATAGCTGTGAAATGTTGTGCTTTTTGCTCAAGAAAAATGCCACAGAAATTGTTGTGAGGTTGAACACTGCCTACCAGGACAGTGCTGGGGGTGAGGGGAATCAAATGTATACACTGCTTTCTCATTTCACAAAAAGTGAAAAGTTGATTGATGACAAACCTCATTCCAAACATCTGCCAACTTCCCAGTAGATGAAAATGTCAAGTTGTAGTGCATTTGGAGTTCACTCCCCCAGGTAGGTGGTTAATCCAGCTTTCTCTTTAGAGGCTCTGAAAAGATCGCTTAACAGTGTACAGGCAATAAAAGCCTTATTTCTGGCAGACAGGAGACTGGTTTTGCCACCACCGAAATGCAATTGCCCGTGGCGCCATCCCGGTGTGCCAGTTTGGGGCCCAAACAGCATGCCTCTTGTGCCCTGTGCACCTTTCTCTGCCGACCTCAATCTGTGCTCCTCACAGTTTCCCCCAATGCACAGGGCCATGCCAGGACAGTGATTTGACAACATGGACGAGGTAGAGAGGGAAATGAGGGCGATGTTTTCAACCATCCAAACAGATGAGTTTGAAAAATGTTTCCAAGAATAGAATCACCGATTTGACAAATATTATTAAGTGTGATGGTGATAAGGTGGTTTGGGAAAGAAAAAGAAAAACTTTAAATACATAGCTTAGAGGGAAAAATTCTGGTTTGTTTTTTTTTTTGGGGGGGGGTGTATCTCCTTGTATGTTGGTTCATGATGTAAGTCCTGGTAGTGCAGTGGTTATGGGTTCCATCCACAAGGTCGGCACTTGGAAACTACCAGCAGCTCCTTGGGAGACAGACTTGGAAACCCATAAGGGGTCGCTATGCGTCAGCCTGGATTGTATGGCAGTGAGTAATACTGTTTCTTTAAATCCTTTTGAACGATTATGTTCACCTTAATTTTAGACAGGAGAAAACAAGCACACAAATAAAGGACTCTGCCCCAAATCACGTGACTCAAACCAGAATTCAAACCAGATCAAGTCTATGCCTGAATTGGTACCCTTTCCCGGATGGCACTAGGAGTGAGGGGATGTACCATAGAAAAGGAGGAAAAGAAGTCCCTCTTGATGGAGACTCGAAGAATGGCAAAGTGTGGCCTTTCCACCCCACCCCCTTTCTCAGAAAAGGGAAAATGGGGAAAATCTAGATAAAGATATAGAAATAATTTCAAGTGGGAAATAAAATGTGACTTGAACCAAAACACAAACTCACTGATATCAAGCCAGTGTGTAATCATCAAGCCATCGTGATCCTATAGGTCAGGGCAAAAGTACCCCTCTGAGTTTTGGAGACTGTCACTCTTTATGGGACTAGACAGCTTTGTCATTCCCCCTCCTGGCCAAGGATCATTTTGAGCTGCTGATCTCGAAGAGATGTTTTAAAGTAGAAAAGGACAGTCTGTAAACCTATGTTGTTTTCTCAAACTCTGGCCATAAACATGAGGTGAAATGCTTTGCTAGAGTGAATGAAGTAGAGGGCGAGGGTGAGTAAGTAGACAATGGGTTTGGGTTGAGCCCTGGTGACTTACTGTGGCCCACAGGGTGGACAGTTCAAATCCAGCAGCAGCTCTCCAGGAGCAAGGCTGGGCTTCCTACTCCCACCAGGGCAGTGATGCCACACACAAAAAAGTAGACAACGGGTTTGGAAGAAAATAGCCATCTGTATCATTTGAGCAACTCAAGGTAGGAAAAAGAATTGTCAAGGAAACAGATGTCTTAAATTCTATCTTCAAGCATCACGTACCACAGCTGACAGTCATCTGCTTTAACTAGATGTCCCCTATGTACTGCTGGAGGATTCTTTCACTTAGGATTTGTGTTTCCTTCCACATAAAGTTTTTCCTCTGATGACAGCTCTGTCAATACTAGAAAAAAACCCAGCTAGGAATGAATTAATATTTGTTTCACTCTAAAGTTTTCCCTAAAAATATAATGTACTAATTCTGCCCATTTAATCTAAAATAACCTCCTGGTTTTCAAATGTTTTTATCTGTGTGGTAAATCAGGTACCAACCCATGAGAGTTTCCACTGGTTTATTGTTAGACTTGATCCATAAAACAAACATAATCGCATTCATTTGAACATCAGAAAGGAAATACATGCATTACTTACCTGTACTGTCCCCTAATGTGGCATAATGTTTTCAACTGGCCATAATCAATGATCTTAGAAACTTTCAAACCTGAAAAGAAAAGTAATTAAAAATGAGTTATTTTCCACAATCTTTCTAGCCATGTATGCAAATAGTTTCTTTGTAAATATTCCTCAAAGTAAAAGAATTAAGTAAGGTAAGATATTAACAGTCTTTGTTTCAGACACAAGCAGAATGAATAGGGTGATTGGAATAAGGAAGAATTTAATATCCTTCATTTATGTCAAATCTGACTGGATATTATTTTTTCAATTTCAATAAATACTGGAATTTAGATTCATCATGTCATGAAACTACTTGGGAAGTAAGCCTTTCAGAAAACCCTATCTGTTCCTATAGAATTGGTAAAAGGTTCTAAAATCTAGATGCAATAATTCCACTTTCTCTCCCTCTCCTCAAGAAATTTCACTGATTTACCTTTCCCCAGATGTCTCTCCACTTCCCTCCTTCTGGGTCCTCTACTTCCTTCTGTCACCTCCTGCTCCAATTTTTCTCCCCACTTCTGTCTCCTTTTCCTTTACATTGTCCTTTTAATACATACCCATTCCCTGCTGCCTTCTCTCTAAAATGTCTATATAGGATTTAATCCTATAAATCAAAACTAAGGTCATTCTAGAGAGAGTGGGTCCTCAGTCTTTGGCTAGCTTCTATTCAGAATACCTTCCTCAATATGTATTCATTTGAAAATTCCCTCAGAAGCCTAGATGTGAGTCAAGTCACATAGATTCTATTATGACCGTGAACATGTACCAGGAAACAAACTGAGATTCCCACTTAAGAGATGCTAAGTCAGGCCAAGTATTGAGTTAGCACAAGGATCCTCATAAGGTTGAGCATTGCTCCAGGCAAATACTTGTAGATGCAACTAGAAATAGCCTCCTTAAGTGAAAAGTTGCAGTAAATACTACTGGTGTTATTGTTGATGATGATGAAGGTGATGATGATGATGATAGGTGCCATTGAGTTGACTCACAGCGACCTGATGTCCAACAGATTGAAACAGTACCAGATCATGTGCTGGCCACCCGAGTGTGAGGTGTGAACCCATGATCACAGACACTGGGACAATCCAGCCCATTAAAGGTGTTTTCCCTTCTTTCACTCATGCTCTACCAGAGTGTTCTTTTCCAAGCATGGCTCTCTCCTTGTGTCTATAGTAGGTGAGACCCAGTCTCTGCACCCTTGTTCCTAAGGAGCCTCTGGTCATACTTTCCTCTGAGGCAAATTTGATGGTTCTTCTGTCAGTCCATGGAGCTTTCCATAGTCTTCACCAACACCATAATTCAAATATACCTATTCTTCTGGGGTTTTCCTTTTTCATTGCCAAACTTTCATATGGATAAGAGGTGATGTGGCTTGGATCAGACACATCTTAGTCTTCAAAGTGACATCCTTGTTCTTTAATATTTTGAAGAGGTCTTTACAACAGACTTTTCCTAGCGCAATATTTTCTTCAATTTATTCACTGCTGCATATTTGCTGTGAATCCCAGTTAAATGAAATCCTTGATAGCAACTTCAATCTTTACTTCATTTACAATGATATTGTGTATTGGTAATAAATAGCTCATATATACTTTTCCTTCCCCCATTGAAAATATATTTAAAAAATAGGTGACTTGATGATGTATTGACTAAGTCAATGATTAGTGCATTTGTTGAACTTATTTAAATAATTCACTAACCACATTCATATAATGCAAGGTTAGAATCTGATATATCCAAATGTATCCATTTGATATCAGATTTTAAAATTTAAAAATTGAATGTATAAGCCCATTGTAATCTAAAAGTTAATTGGCAATAATAGATGTTAGTTTTTGAAAATGAAATTAAAATAAGGGAAATTTAAACAAAGATCAATTTTGATCCACATAAATCATTTCATGTAAGTCATCTAAACATATTGATTAATGATTTAGGAAATTTTTACCTATATTACTCAGTTATGCCATAAAAAACAAAATCAAGTATTTTGTTTTGGTACCATTGAGCACAAATTCCAAATTATGAGCATGAATAACATTTTTTAATATTCTTATTAGTATTATTGACAAAACATGATATAAAATCTGAATGATAACATTTTAAATAAATGAATAAATAAGTGACTTCCACATAGCATTTATTTAGACTATTTTCTGACTACTCTTCAAGAACAGGATCAGTCTACCTTTAGTGACTGCTAAGACAGGGAACAAGAGATGATTCCATAGAGATTTAGTGCAGGATATTTAATTGCTTCTACATGGCATTTCTAACCATGGAATTATAACTCCCAAAAATGATAAGTTGGGACTATGCAAATAGAAATGCCAAGCCATCATAGAGATTGAATAGTTTACTGTGCCTATTCAAACAAGGTGACTACAATCCACTACGTGGTAGCTTTTCTTGTCTTGCTAGTTTGAGAAGGGCTCTTCCTACAAAAGTTCAGGGGTACCTAGAGTAGCGTCTGTAGCAGAGCATGTTCTCTGGACTCAGTATCGGAAGTCATTATGCCGAGAAATTAATATACCCTAGGATAAAGGGTGCATGCTGAAGACAGCAAGAAACCTGAGGGCGAGCCTGCCTGATCCCTTAGTGAGAGCTGAGCATCTTCAGATACAAAACTTTCCAGCATTGCTGAAAGGGTGGTAATACTTGCCTGTGATAGGCTTTTGTGGGGTGTGTGTGTGTGTGTGTGTGTGTGTGTGTGTTGGGCTTTTTCTTTTGATTTGCTTTGCTTTGCTTATAACCACAGACCAGAGCTGAGATTTGCTGGTGGAGCTAAAAGAAAGGTAGCACTTGCTTGAAGGGGGGTGGGGTGGGGGCAAGAAAGGCCTAAACATGCCCCGCGCCTGGGCTCTCAGATCAACCTCCTGGGGGAATAGAGTCTTGGTTGTATGGCAGCGAGAGAGTCCCAGTGGCTCAGAGAGGATGGGGGCATAGGGTAGGGGCAGGACAGTGAGTAGTGAGCTGCAGCAGCTGAAAAGCACCCAGCAGCAGAGGCTCACAGATCCTGTGCAGGTGTCTTCCAATCATCGGAGAAGCACAGGGAGGTCCAGTAAATGGCATTCAGAAGCAATGGTGACAGAACCACACCTCTGACTTGAATGATGATGCGTGCATATGCTCAGTGACACCGATTGGATACAAGTAATTGGGGAAGGGAAAGCAGTTCTACTACTTCTATGAATGCAGTAGCAACCATGGAATAGTTGGTAAGAGTGCCTGCATGTATTTCAATCTAGCAGTCTAATGCTACCCAGAAATTTACCTTATAACCTAAGTGGAAGTGTACTACATTAAGCAGCATGGGCATGCACTTGGGAGAAAAGTAGGATGTGACACTTTCTTACCAGAGGGACATTTTTTTAATTACCCATAGTGTTTATTAAATAAATTAGATTGCAAACTCGATCACTAGTTCTGCATGATGTTGCAGAAGCAAGGGGAACCAGGTGTGCTAAAGTAACTGAGGGGATAGTAACAGCTTTGCCTCAGGGGCTACTAAGGCCCAGTCTTTCCTACCTACTACAGTGAAAAAAAAATTAGAATGTTTACATTTTCATTTTACATACGCATAGTTCATTTAAAGGATCTTATGAAAAATAAAAATCAGTCTGTTGAATTAACACAAATAAGTACTGTTACTTTTTTTTTATTTAAAAACACCACCTGATTTTTAAATCTAAAAATCACTTAGAGAAAGACATTAGCAGTCGAAGGCAAGGCTTTGTTCTAGGTGTGGAGCAGCTGTGTAAACTCAAACACAGAACGAGTTCACTCCTCGGGGCTCACAGTGTCGTAGGAAAACACAACTCATCAAAAAATTCTTCACCGATCCTCCTTTCTAAGAGGTTTTTGTCACAAGGGTCTTTATATAAAGGGTGTGCGGCCATGTAAAGAATCTTATCTTTGAAAGCAGTTTCATTAAAAAGGAAGAAGCCAAAAGGTTTCAAGAGGAAATTAGAACTTTATAAAGACTAAGTGTGGAGCTATGCAGATGCTCAAATGTAATACTCAGATAAAGTTTGAGGAGCTTCAAAGAGTATAAAGTGTACATTTGTTTTCCAATCTTATTTTCCCCTCACAGATATGTCTTAGGCAGGCTTTTGACAGAACAAGAGAGGGCTTACTCCCAAAGCTGGAAGAAAATCAAACAGCTTGGCCACAATACGTCTAAAAGAGGATTAGAAGCTGATATGAACGAGTGGTTACAAAGTTATACTATGCGAGAAATCCAAAGTACAATTATAAAAGTAATTGTCCCATTGTTATCAGAACCTCTGCGTATTAAATGGTATGAAAAAAAGTAAAATGCAATCTTGCATCTAAGCAGTATATTGATGAGGTTTAGTTTACATGTCAAATGTATATTCAGGGCTAGTTCATCTTTCATAATTCTGCAGTATGGTAAATTAAGTGCCCTTCCTATGGGATTTATAAAGATTGACTTAAAGATGGATTTAACAAAAATAAATAAATAAATAAATAAAATGGATTTAACAACTACTCTTAGGACTATGTGGCACAGCATATTCCTTACTGGTAATAAAACCTATAAAAAGTATTTTCCCCAACAATCTGTCTACTGGTGGGGGTAAGGCAACATTGGGAGAATAATGGAACATGTGAATGATTCAGCAGGATTGTAAATTCTATTTTGTATGAGATGACGCATATCTGAGAGGTCACCAGACAGGTACCTAAGATGGATAACATCAGCATACAGAAAACCTGAAAAGAACCTGTAAAAATGTCATTGACCAGAAAATGGTGATCTGGGTCTCATTCTTGATGACAACTATGGCTGGAAACACTCTAATAATTACTTGATACATAAGTAAATAGAGTCCTTCTTTATTCAATATTCAAAGCAATTAAATCACTGTGACAACAGAAACACTCTTTTTTTATTCTTTGCTGCCTTGGGGGAGGGGGGTGGTAGTAAGATTGGTGTTGCAAGGTGGGTTCTGATTTGGAGGAGCCTCACATTATTGAGCCGAACTAGCCCCTGGGATTTCGTGGCTGTAATATTCACAGAAACAGGTAGCTAGGTCTTTCTCCTATGGAGTTCCTCGATCATTTCTAACCACAACCCTTCCTTTTGTAGTTGAGTGCTACTCCATTATAACACTAGGGACCCCGTATAAGAATAGTTTTCAGTCAACAATGAGCAAGATGTGACTTCTAACATGTGGTGCAAGTATAGAGAAGAAAGCTGGCTGAGAGAAAATAAAGACAGGTGCTACCAGAAACTAAAATGGTGTGAGAAATGCTTCCTTTATACCTGACTAAAGTGAAAGAGTCCTAGGGAGAGGAAAAGTGTTTTGAAGTAGCTATGAGCATATATAAGGACAGATAAATTAAACTGGTTCATGTCAGTGGTGGTATGTTTATTCATTTCTCAGATGAGTGTTGCTTTCCAAGATCTCAAAATTAATTCACCTACAAATAATATTGAGTAAACATAAGGAACATAAAATCTGACAGCCAAAATCAGCTAAGAATCAAAGAAGTAGTGCCTAACATGGGACTTCTATTAAAAAATAAAAAAGGGGACTGCATTCACAATCCCATTTCTGTGGAGACATAAACTGAACCCCCACCCTCAGAAGAATGTGCTACAGGGGGCCACCCTAAATAAACCTACATGTTGGGGAGTGGGCAGTCCTGCCACTTCCATACAGAAGCAAACCAAGAAGGAAAAAGAGAGAGCAAGGGACTAGACCCCCTTACTGGCACACCAACCTCTGAGGATGAAGGATGGCCCTGCACAGAGCTGCTAAGGTACAAAAAGAACCATCAGGCCGTTAACGGCTCGAGACACCATGTTCCCTCGCTGGAGCAGACTGCAACAGAGGACAATCCTGGGGACACATGGCAGGGAGTGATTCTGGTTTGACTCCCCCCACAGTGGAGTAAACCAAGATGGGCTCATAACAGATTAGCAACGGGAGCAAAGCCAAGCCCCAAAGCCCCTGAGGAGCCCCCAAAATAGACTTCGGTCTAGGAGGAGCAGTTTCTGAACACCCCAGGAATGGTGGTGAGAGAGTCATCAAGGTCCGCAGACAGACCTAGAATTATGTGTGCTTTTTCGTTTGAGGTGGGGTTGCTAGGGTTTTCCCCTACCTTTTATTCAATTTTTTTGTTTTCTTTTTGTTTTGTCTCTGTTATTGTTCCTTTGTTTATCAATATAAGCTAGGCATAGGAAGCAAGCCCAGGGAGAAAGCAACAGGACTGACCTAATAGTGCAGGAGGGACCTGGGAGGGGGAGGCAAGGGAAAGGAGTGGTGAGCAAACAACACCAGAGGCAGGGGAACTATTAGGGAATGAAAAGCAACATTGTGGAGTATGTTGAGATTGAAGAGATGTTGGACCAAGAGCAATCTAGCTGAGAGGAATTAGTAAGAGGCAGAAGATGATGGTGGAACAGGAAGAAGGTAAAAACAGAAGAAAGATGTAGGAAGCAAAGCTGTGGATAGAGGTATAAACATAGTTGTTTATATATATAAATATATTGATTCATAAAAAATAGAGGTATTAGCCTATATAAATATATTTATATTTAAGATGTAAGATATGAAAACAATACTAATTTATTAAGTGGTCATGAAGGTGGTAGGGTGGGGAAGGAGAGAAAAAAGGAGCTGATATCAAGGGCTCAAATAGAAAGTAAATTGTTTCTTATTACAAATGTGCTTGATTCCAATTGACATATGAAATGTTATGAGCTGTAAGAACTCCAACAAAATGATTTAAAATAATTTTTTTTAAGTTGACATACGGATGTGGACAATTATCCAAGCAACCCATTATACTTTCTGCCCTTCTCTAATTAGGTCAGGAAGAAGAGGATGCTTTAGAACAAATTGTCAAAAATAATGGCCCTTAGAGTCAACATTTTAGAAAAAGCAGTATACACTTATCTTCTCTGTTTATTCGTCTTGAATTCATTCTTTCACTCATTACAATTTATCTTCTTCTACCTGATAATTTGCTGAAATCAACAATTTTATATATCACCAATGATGTAGCTTCTGTTCTAACTTTCTCTTGCTGGTCTTTATCGTACTGATTTCTGTAGGGCATTTGAATGATAAACTTTTTCCCTATTGTGCTTTCCTGACATGATCCTCACCTTGCTATTTAATCTGCATAGGATACTGTACTAAAGCCTGTATCTTTCCGTTCAGCCTGGCCCAAGATTCTATTTGTAGTTCCTCTATCTTCTTTTCTCAGTCTAAATCCTCTTTTTGCTTAATCTGATCTACATCTGTGTCTTCAACTATCACAAGAATACTTGAGATTCCCAGCTTAAACTTTGAAGCTGCTCTTCCAGCTTGCACTCCAGGACATTCATTTGAAGATCCTCTGTCAAACTCGAGATAACTGAAATTTCATTTAAAATTCTTCCTGACATTTCCGCTTAAAAATTGATTCTGGATTTTTTATTTCCAGAATTAGTGATCACCAACCTTGGTATCCTATTCTACTGATTTAAAAACCAATGTGTCACCAGGGCTATTAGAATACATACTTTATATATTTTTATCCTGAACATTTTGCAAATCCCTTTCTAAATATATATTTCCCTAGATCTCTGATATACTTTAACAGGAAACCCAATGGATAAATAAAGGCCTCATTCATAATAACATGTGAGGTTGAAATATCTGGGATCAAGTAAATTGGAAGTATACTATAAAAATGCCAGTTCTTAAATTGAATAGCTAGTATTCTAAATTCTCCCAAAATCAATCCTTTTATGTGAAATATAGTCAATTGAACAAGTGAAGAACTAAACTGATTATTCACTGAAAAGGCACAGATATTACCTAACTCCATGTGAAAAAAAATGCACATAAATCTCCAGCAAAAGTCCTTTAAAAAGAAGTAATCAGTAGAGGTTAATTGGATCAGATATTGAAATATATTATAATGCTTCAATAACTATAACACTTTGATAGTGATACATGAATAAACAAGAGATGAATTGAAGAGGTAAACAATGGATTCCAGAAATAGATGCGAAGTGCATATGAAAGCTGGCATGTAATAAAAAGTGGCATTTCAAATTAGTAGGAAAAAGACAGATCACCCAACAAATGGTGTGAGAACAGTTGGTTGGTCATTTGGAAAAATATTCAGATACAGCCTTATCTCACAATTCTAGACCCAAATAAAGCTCAGATGCATCAACTATTTAGCAAGTTTATATTAAAGTGCAACTACATTGGTACCAAAGACATCAGACAAAGAGGGTTTTTTAATCCTTGCGTAGAGACTTTCGAAGCAACAATTTAAAAAGGAAAAGAAAGACATTCACACTGCACAAATATTTTTAAACCTTTGTATGGCACAACCATCATAAAAAGACATATGCAAATGACAAAAATAATTCCAAACTGATGCCAACAAATGCATTTCTTCTGTCTTCAAATTGATTTCAAACAAAGGGAAAATAAACACTTGCCAATAAATAGGCTGTTCACAAATATATTTACTACCATTTGAACTACTAATATAAATGGGTACTAAACACATAAAGTATTCGTAATATAGCTCTTAACTAAAGAAATGCAAATGTGAACATCAATAAGAACTATTTTTCAACTAATTTATGGGGAAAATATATTATGTTTCATAATATGCTATAAATACAGTAACTACAGCATTAGATCCACGCAGTTAAGTACTTTAAACATGGCAACAATTGTGAAGCTGGTGTGGCCCCCTTACCCCTGTCCCCTTCTTTTGTACTTCAGATCACTATGGGCCCAAACTGACTTCAGGGCCTCTAGCAACAGCAACAGCAGTGAAACTGTTGCTAACAAGTACTTTCATGAGCTCACGGCAGGAAGGGGGAGTGGGGGTGGGGAACCAGAAATTGGTACCTCTCCTGAAGACAAATTACCAATAGCTATCGAAATCTCAAGTGAAAATACCCTTGACCTTGCAGGTCTATTCATTGTTTTGCTGACCAATGCAAAAAACGTATTTAGACTGTTTATTTGATTTTAATAGCAAATAGGGAGGGAAAAAAACACTTCTACTGGATCATCCAGGGTATGAGAATCAGGAGACAGAAACCTCACCAGCTGTTTTAACCAGGAAAATGGATACACAGAATTGTTTGCCTGGTACTGAGTGAATTAAAAAGTCCATGAAATGGAGCTGGGAGCATCCCACAGGAAGCATGTCCACCTCTTTACTGATTCAACAGATGCAAATACGGTTGAATTGCTAAAGCTTTGAAGCCGGGAACAATGGGCCTCCAAAGCTGGGATACAAAACTCTATGGACAGAATATGGGCGAGTTGGTGCTGGGTTCCTACAGAGTGAGATGAAGACACGTCTGCGATGTTGGAAAGAAAAGAAAAAACACCGCCTCCAGGTAGAATCAACTGCTGCTACTGAAAAAAAAACAACAACTATCTGTCACTTCTTGGGTGAAAGAGACACGTGGGGTAGGGCACTGAATGGTATCAGAAATAAAACAGAAAGCAAAACGAGCAGCTCATTTCTTGCCCCTTTTCGCCATTAATATACCTAATGCCCAGGTGGCATAATGGCTACATCTTGGGCTTCTAACTGCAAGGTCAGCAGTTCAAAACCACCAGCTTGCACCAAGGGAAACAGTCGGAGCTTTCTACACTCCACTTCAATAAAGTTATAGTCTTGGAAACTCACAGGGCAGTTCTACCCTATGCAATAGAGTCACTGTGCATCAATATTGACCCGATGGTAGAGGCAGAGATTTGCTTTAGTTTGTTTGCTTTTTAGTTTAACAGGAAGCCAGTTGGCACAGGAAAAGTTGTGCCTTGCACATGCCTGGTAAGGATTATGATGGTCTGACTCAAGGAGGATCTTCCACTTTATGAGAATTTGGCCTAAGGCTAACTTTCCAGCTGTTCCCTGGAGATGAAGGTAAGATGTCAACTGCATTGCTAGGCAGCATCGTTTATTAACACAATCATCTCTGAGAGGTGAGTTGCATCTTGACTGGGAGGAATGATAGATAATCTATAAGTACCTGGTGGGGAGTCATACCTCTGGGCTTTCCTGAATGTAATTACTTATAACTGCCAGGTATCCTGTGAGAAACCAAGGGGCAGTGGTTATGGCAGTGCATCAGAGATAAAGGTTCCTGCAGGGCATGAGGTTTTTAAGCCATGGGGATTCAGCATCTGCCCAACGTGACTCCCATTCCTTGAACATAAGCTCTCACCTGGAGAGCCCAAAGCAGGCTGACTACACAGCTGGAAAGTCTATTCCAAAAAGAACATCTGACATTGACCTTCCGGAAGGTTATGATTTCTATCTTACATCCTTCCTCGTACATGTACCATGTGTGACCATCTGAGTAGTTCATTAAACCTGCAGACTCCATGGCCTCTTGAACAGCAGTTACAGACAGTGCTACAAAAAGGTCAACTAAAGCAAGTTTGCTGTAGTGGAGGTAACAGAATTAAAAAGCTAGGACAAGAGGGGTAGCTTTCAGTTAAAACATGACAGATTAAATTCCAACTTAAAGAAACTTGCTTGTAAACTAAGTTTTAGAGCAAGCTGAGATTCTGAGGGTTTTTAATACTGAGCTTCCAGAATCAAATCAGATTTCTCAAATTACACATCCTAACAGATGAGTAATCTGGTTCCCCAAACACACAGGTAGATAAAAAAGTAGTGTTACCAGGATTCCGATTCATACATACACAGGCTCATTACAAGCAAAACACAATCTGATGGTGTCTGCAGACAAGGTCGCTCACTGGTGCACTTGGCCTCATCTCAAGGAGGAGTCCTCAGAAGAAATCAGATCAGAGAGTCCTGGAGAATGGTTTGGCTAGTTACATTAAAGGCAGGGAAGTCATCTCAGATGGATAGTGTGCCTGTTTGCCACTGGCTTACGGAGTGATAGCGTTGCTTGATAATTCAAAGGACAGAGGATGATTATGGGGTGATATTATGACGACAATTTAAGAAAAAATATTTTTTTAATTGGTGAGAAAAAGGTCTGGAAAGTTGGGCCACTACTCCTCTCCCCCTCATGATAATTCACTTTATCTGCTTATTTTCCTGGATAGCAAGGGCTGTCCTATGAGAATTTTGTTGTGACACCATCCCCCATCCATCCTAGAATCCT
Source organism: Nesogale talazaci (assembly GCA_004026705.1). Lineage (NCBI taxonomy): Eukaryota > Metazoa > Chordata > Mammalia > Afrosoricida > Tenrecidae > Nesogale > Nesogale talazaci. The sequence goes on along the minus strand of PVJH01004844.1, from coordinate 99,752 downwards.
GATTTTTTTGTCCCTTCAGAGTTCTCTCTGTGCCCAAATTAAATGATAGTTTCAAAGAAACACAATTTTACTCCCTCAAGGATGCCACACCTACTACTTTGATGCATAATGTAAGTGGAGTAACACACATTCTTCAGAGAGAAATGATAAAACTGAAAGCACCACCTTCAAAAATAAATAAGTGGAGGTGGAAGATTAAACAATAGCTTCCCATTTTGATACTTTTCATTTTAATAAAGATGGAAGGCTCTCGATGAAGTACTCTGACACAGTGTCTACAGAAAGGGGCTCAGCAGAGCAGTTCTAAGGATGGCCCCAGGTCAGGCAGTATTCACTTCTGCAGTCCATGAGACCGTGAGGAGACACACTGACTTGTGGCTCCCTCACAACAAAATCCTTTTGCAGTACCTCCCAACATCCCTTTGTAAATTGGAAAGAAAAGCAAGGTGAACTCAGGGGGAAGTGCTCTGGGACTACTCTAAGTAGCTGGAGGGTTGACAATAGATGAGAAATTCGAGAAAGAGTTCTAGATTAACTCCCACATAGAGAGTAGGTTCAATGACCTCATCTGCATGTGAAAGTTTAACACAGACTAAAGAAAACCAAGAATTTATGTATTTGAATGGTGGTGCTGTATTGTCAGAAGTCTTGGAAGAAGTGGGATCGGAGAGGTCTTGAAAGGCAAGGATGAAGAGACTTTGTCTTACATATTTTGGGCCAAGTCAGGAGAAAACGGTCCCTGGAGAAGTCATCAGACGACTAGGTAAAGTGGAAGGGCAGCAAAGAAGGAGAAGGTCTTCCAGGAGATGGATTGACTCAGGGGCTACAATGGGCTCAAGCATAGGAACAACTGTGAGGATGACTCACGATAGGACAGTGTTTCCTTCTGTTGTGCACAGAGTTCTATGGTTCAGAATCAACTCAAGGGCACCTAACAACAACTAGAGATTTTTGTGGTAACATGTGACCTCTGGTGAAAAGACTTGTTTTGCATTTCAACTTCCAATCATGCATAATTTATCATCCATGATTCTTTCTGTGCAATGGGCCCCAGGAGCTTTTAGACAATGTCCAAACACGTTATTATATTCTGGCCTTGCTTTCACTTTAAGCATCTTGAACTCATGCTCTAGCAGTGGTGGTCAATGTGCTAAGAGGAATTCACTTTTGGGCTTTGTTGTCAAACAATCATTCGCAATTTATCCGTATCTGATATTGGTCCCTGTTGTATTTACGTTAGCCTTGTACTTTTGAGTGGAACGGGACCATTGACAGGGTGGAAATTTATTATTACTTTTGTGGTTTTTAAGGATCAGCATGATTGTCAAGTGTAACAAGCCTGAATTACGAACAACAGCATTCACTGACTTCTCTACTTTGTGGTGCTTAGTAATATTTGTTTCACTTGTAAATTTTTACTTGTCCTTTGCTCGTACTGTTCCTCACCCTGGTTCTGCTGCATTGGGGAGCAATGTGTACTTAATAGTAACCTTTGTGAGAGAAAATTAGAGATAATGCTACAACACCCAGAGTTATGTAATGCATGAAACTGGGTCCTACTGTGTGTTAGAGGAAACAAATCATATGGTATGATTTTCAAATGAAAGAACAGAACAGGACATATATAACTCAGCAATATAGATGTTTATGACTATCCAGATGTATGTACTAAAGGTTATATATGCATTGTGCCATTATATGGCTGACATTAAAATCTCTTTACATACAAGATATATGAGATACACAGGTCACATGTGGAAAGCTATTGCTTTTGCTTTATCCCATTCTGATAGGGGTTTGTGAATTCCATTATTACCTTATGAGACTACACATGTACAGGGAGTGAGATATCACCCAAAAAGACATCATATAGTATACAACTTTACTTCAACCTTTCCTGTCTGAATCATCAGTCATCACTGAGTTTAAGTTTCCATTGCTTAATATCTACAAGACATTTAAGATTTTCTGCTAAGACAAAGACATTGAAATACAGTCAGAGAAAATGTTAGGGAAAAAAAGAAAGAATAAACCTTTTTTTAAATAAAACATCTTTTTCTCCTTTATAATTTAAAAAGAAAAAGATGACTCTTATTCTGAAATAGAAAGTTGAGAAAATCATATTTTCATTATTTCCATTATTTACTTTTCTACATTTCTCTCCCATGAGGATCACACACTATGATTTCTCTTTGGGGTTCTTGGAATTTCTCTTCTCAATCTGCTGTGGGTTGCTTTTTATTTTAACTTTGTTCATTTAAACATTTAGCTTCAGCTTTTCTTCTTCACACAAGCTCCCTCTTTCTTCTTACCTTCACTTCTGGGACTTGAATGGGTCAACATTTTAAAATGGTGCAATATTCCTCCATATAAATACATGTCTTGAAACTCCTTTCATCTTTTGCTACAGAAGCACTGAAAGCCTCTCAAATTACAGATAATTCCCTTCAAGTCTTAGAAATGAGGACACAAGGGTGTTTGGGATTTGGTTTGGTTTGGTTTTTCCTTTTGGGACCTCCAGGTTTTGAGTCCCTGTACAATGTAAAACATAAAAGTGCAACAAAATGTATTCACTTAAGAATACTATCTTGTTTCTAAATTCTTTCAAGTGCCTATGCTTCTCTCCTGAGCCCACTCTTCCTTCGGTCTCCCCCTATGTTGAAGTAAAGGAAAATCTACCCACAAATACCTTCTGAACTTGAAACCCATTTATTACTGGAAAAGCACAAACATTCTGTGTCTCCTAAATCAACCACCAGTCAGGATGGACAGTGGAGTGAGTGTGTGTGGTTGTTAACCCTTCTTCCCTAAGAAAGATAAGCCTAATAGGAAGATGATAAAGCTGTAGCATTTGGACCAAAACAAGGATAGCCAACTGATCCATACCGCCAATTTCAAGTGCAAGGGGGTTGGGGGCGGGGGCTGGGGGACAAGGGAAGTTCTCCAGTCAAATGCTAATAAAAAGCTCCCTGCTTGGAAAAGAAAAAAGCAGCAAGACTTTTTTTTTTCTTTCTCTACTGTTTCTCAGAATATCAGCTTTTAATAATCACAAGCAACATGAGGATCTAGACCAAATTGCATTTCACCATGTGGTGAATATACTATAAGTTTTCCTCGCCTGGCTTTTATCACAATTTTCTTCCAGGATGTAAAATGAAAGCAAAATCTTGTGCTTTCCAGCACACCACTTCCTGCCCCAGGGAAAGGGGATGAGCAGCATGCCTTTCCTAGAGTTAGCAAGCTGGGAAGAATACGGAGACAGAAGTCAGAGTGACTTTAGAAGGAGCACCAACTTGACTCAGGAAATTCAACTACTGCAACTGCCCTAGTGCCTGAATTTCAGAGTTAAAAGGACAGCTGTGGGGGAGTTGTTGAAAACATGGGCTATATTTTCTCACTTAAATCAAGATATGCAAGCAGCCAAAATGGTGAAATTCAATTAGCCCTAACTATCTGCATCATTTATCTAGTAAAATGTGCAGGACACTTCATCTTGGTGAAAAGGAGGAAATTGGAGTCTGCTTATTTTGTTGCCACTGTCTTGTGAATATCCGAGTTCATTACCTCTCAACCTCTTTCTTTTGACAGTTCTGTGAACCTCAGAGAAGTTAGGACACCTAAGCCTCATTATTCTTAATTACAAAATTTGCTTTGTATAAGCTTTTTATTTGTGATAACAAATTATCCCATTTTACTGGTTTAAACCAGAGCTTTGAACTGATTCAAACCAGTGCAGTCACAGTTGAAGAGTGAAATCAGAACAGATCTGAAATTTTAAAATTTAGTGTAAAATGAAATGCTTATTGAAATGGGATAAAGATTACAGGTAAAACCCCTGGAATGGGAGAACCAGAAATACCGTAAAAACTTTCAGCCTTCTGACATGGGAGATTAAAATATTGACAGATCTGTTGAAAGCATCACACATTCCAAGAGGCTCAGTCAGCACCGTGTCTGAGTCGGACGCCACTGTTTCAGACTCTGCCAACCAAGAGACTTGCTTGGTATGCATCTCACACTGCCTTGTTTTGTAAGTGAGAGATTAATTTTCTTTCAGGTCATTGACCTGAATTTTTTTCCCTATTCCAGTTCAAACATATTTACAAATTTCATTTCATCGGACATGACTGAACTGGGAAAACTCAATTCAAAGTCCTGCTCAACACAACATAAACTTACGTTCTGACACTTAAAATTACTCATTCTAAAACTGAGTTTCCTTGTATTGAAGTCAAGGTGCATTCCTTCTGGAGGCTCTCAGAGAGAGTCCGATTTTTCAGACTGCTCATATTCCTTGCTTCAGTTCCATCTCCAGCTTCAAAACCAACAAAGGCCAGTGGAATTTTCTCATATTACTTCATCTACTCCTTACTCTACAGCTTTTCTTTTTGACTTATGAGAATCCTCCAGAAAATCATATTTCAAGGCCTACTGATTAGCACTCTCAATTTTATTTGCAACCTTAATTACTTCTTACATGTAGCATAACATACTTCTAGTTCCTGGAGGTGAGATCATAGACATCATCGTGATAACCATTACCCTGCCTGCCTCAGATATCATAAAATTATTGTGGGGTTTTTTTTATTTGCAAAATGCATATCTACAGGAAGCATTCAACAAATATTACTATGTAAATATTTATAGAGTGATTAATTATGAGTCATTATATCTAAGTTACCAAGCTTATTGCAGTTTAGTAAGATATAGATCATTGTTGCATACATTTGAGGCCCTTATTGAACTCATTGCACTTTGAGTCATGATGCCCTATCATTCAGGCTCAATTCAGAAAAGTTACAGCTTGAAAGCTCCCTTCACATAAACTTCCATGGGTTCATTGCCTAAGTAGTAAAAAGAGGTTGGCAGATTCTCTATTCCCATTTTTGTGGAGCTCACAGCCGGCCAGAGTTAGGAAACTGTTGACTTTCTGCAGTTAGCACAAAGGCCCAGTTATTAAGCAAGGAGGACATTGTCTCTAAAGAGAAGCCACACAGAGCCTCAAGTAGGAACCTCTAAAGAGAAATCTGGATACTCTATTCAGCTCAGCAATCTCAACTGCTGCTGAATTTTTTATCTTTTAATCACTTTACAGAAGTTAAGTGTCCTTGGGAGACACTACAGAGAATAGCACATATCTCATCCCATTGATTCTAAATTAATTTAATCTTTTAACTCTCTACTTTGGAGCCTTAAAAAAATTAATTAAAATCATTTTAAGGTGATTTCTTTTTCTTATACAACTAAAATCTGAACAGTAGATGTTGCTATTGTTAAAAATTGTGTTTAATGTATATTTCTAATTGAACATAAATATATAATTTATGTTGCATGCAATAAAATTTTATAATAATATAGAAACATATATTAATAGCCTATATAGTAATTAATCTTATTTTTTAAAAGGATTTTGTCTAATACAGTTCAAGATAAACAGGTACTATTTTAAAAGCAATACTGCCCATGGAACTTTTTCTCTGAAAATTTGAGCATCAATATATATTTACATGTAAATGAACAAATGCATGTGTACTTATATTTGTATTTATGCATATAATTGGGAGTAGTTAGCTGACATTTAGAAGATTTAAGGTAAAAAATTGGTTGATAAGCTTCAAATAAATGTACACATGAATATTAAGTTAATAAAGTAAAAGCTTTATTGAAGTTCAAAAATGTCAAAGATATTACTTATGCTATCCAAGAACTTAAAAAAATTCTCAACTGCCACTGGAACTATTTCATAGTAGTATATGGCATTCAATTAATCCATAAATTTGACAGCTATAACAAGAAGTGTTTATAGCCTTCAGAATTTGTTCTTGGTTCAGAGTGATGATATAAAATATAAAAAAACAGACTGAGCCCTGGTGGCATAGTGGTTGTGCGCTGGACTGCGGCTCACTAGGATGGAGGTTCAATTCTAGCAGTGGTTCCACAGGAGCAAAGGCTGGGCCTCCTACTCCCACCACCAGAGGGCAGTGATGCCGCCCCCAAAAAAGTTAAAAAAATAAAAATCTGGAAATTGCATAAACTTGATCAATGTAACTCTATAATTGTTATGATGATATAAACCAAAGAACTAGAAAAGATAAATGGTATCATGGGAATTACCTTCCCCCTCCCTGCCTCCTTATAATGTAAAATGAGAACTTTCCTAGTGAAAATAAGTACTAACTGTTACCATTAAGAGTATGAAGATGGACTCGGGGTAGGGAGCAGGTCTCCTGGTAACCATGGTGAGGCAGGTGGCCTCTCTGGGCCTTCTTTTTCTCTCCTCTAAAGTCTTTCAACATATGTAAAACCTAAATGGTACATAACCATTCTTGTGTTTGAAAAAGGAAATAATCATGGAGACCTACAGATTTGAAATGGCTTCTCGGCAGACATCAATAGTATTTCCCTGCATGGATTCTTGATAAGATTACCAATATTACTTCCCACCCTAACATACCCTCTTTTTTAATGTATGTGTTAAGTACCAATGAAAACAATAGCAGATACACTAAACCCACAAGACATTCTTCACTCACTTGGTATACTGCGGAGTGGTGGGGGAGGGACATTATCAATGCTTATCAGATGAGACAGGAGAGTTGCTGATAGAGCAGACAGAGGCATCTTGATTACTCAAGAGCAGTTGATTAGAGACGACTTGAGAGTCAACTGATCCCTCTTCTCTCAGCCTCACAGAATAGAATGTTGAAGGTAGTCTCTGATAGGCTGAGCCTATGGAACCCATGTTCAGAGTTCTTCAGTGTGTCTCTGCAGCACTTAGAACAGTGAAATTTAGACATGCCCTAATTCAATGGGAGTTACAAGGTGAGAACTTCTAGTCAACAAAATCAAGGCAACAGCATCTATAATAAACATGAGTCTAGGTTAGATGAAAGAATTAATTTTATTCATATTTCACATACCAAAAAAATTCTTGTGCCTACTAAATTTCTATGGTGGACATAAGAAAACCTTCTTATAGTAGAGACAGCAGGAAATTTTATTTATATTTCTCTAATTTGTCTTTATATTTATTTATATAAATATAAACAAAGAATTTATATTTCTACATTGGTGAAATATTCTTTCTAATTAATATATTCCAATAAATTTAGTGCTGCTGATATTTAACCATAACCCAGTGGAGTGTGGTATATGCTTTGGGTTATTTTCTGCTCCTTCACAATGATTGAAACTAGTTATAATGACTAAAATACAGGGTCTCAATGTATCTTGTAATTCTGTACATATTTCAAAATATGTCTTGTATCTAAAAGTATGTAACCTTCCTGGTTTCATAACTATAATGGATGTCTGATTCCTAAAACTGAGTAGTACAGTGTTAACTACTTGCTGACCAACGTCTCCTAGATAGCATTAAGAACTGGAATTGAAAATTCTAGTTTTCTTATAAAAATGACAAAATATATTGATCTTGCAATAGCTTCCATTAATTAGATTTCATTGGGACCATAAGCTTAGTTCAGTTTCAATTTTAACCCTGTACTCACTGGTAGACTCAAATCTGCTGCTAAGTTTTAGCAAAGTTCTTCATCTTGTATTTTTTTAATCACTGGACAGCTACTTTAATCTACATGGTCCTGAGCCCCAAATCCCATCTTAATTCTCCTCATCTGCCTTTAAGCAGAGGGCTATCACAAAACAACTCTCTTATTTTCATTTCTACAATTCATTTCATTCTATAGCTCAAATAACTAATAAACCCCGATAAAATTTCATTATCATTGATACTGGGTTTTTTGGGCTTTTTTTTTTTTTTTTTGGTTTTAGGGCATCAGTGCCTTGGTGGTGGGAGTAAGAGGCCCATCCTTTGCCCCTGTGGAACTGGAATTGAACCTCCATCCCAGTGGGCCGCAGTCCTGCGCACAACCACTACGCCACCGGGTTCAGCCCATTGATACCATTTTCATGGCTAGAGGAACACTAAATGATCATTGCTTTTGATGGGCAGTTTTAATAAAGTGTGAAAAAAAAATACCTTCCGTAAGGTCTTGAAATCATATTGATCAATTTCCCCTAATTTTATCCGTATTTATTTATATTTGCTTTCCAGCTCTTCTCTCTTTCTCTAAATCTTCATCTTTTCTAACTGCCAAATTTAGCCAACCATTGTGTGTCATGTATGACAATCTCATACCTTGAACATTATATGTGTATCAGCATATAATATCCTGGTGAATTTTACATTAAATGAACATTTCTTGAAGAAATGTCTAAATTTTATACGTGGTAATAGAAGAAGAGCAATAAGAGTTAAACAGTAAAAACAAACAATTAAAAATGTAGGTACTTATTTGTTTCTAACTCAACTTAACCTTCCTGGTTTTGCCTTAATCCTTGCAATGTATTCTATATAATGTAGTTGTAAAATTCACCACAAGAATAAAGACACAATCACATCAGCTATCTTTGAGGGATAGACCTATTCTGTGTCAATTCCTGGGTCACTCCCATAAGTGTAATTTTTCCTCAACAATTCATTTGTCAAATTAGGTAAATCAGTTAATCGGTAGTCTCTATTTTATAATTTATACAATAGAGGTTATAATAGAGCTTAACAATAATGTTGTAGAGGTTAAATAAAATAAAGGAAACAAAAGTCCAAGAGAATCCTGAGGCATAGTAACAACTCTATATGTCACTGTTACCATTGTTCTGCTAGAGATTATTAGTTACTCTAGAGTGAATTCATGGCAACCTCTATTGCAGAGTAAAACTGCTCTCTACAATTTCAAACCTGTAGTCTTTCAGAAGCAGAGACCTTAGCCTATCTTTTGCGGTATCTCTATGTGTGTCTCTGTGAGCTAGAACCGACAGCTTTCAGGTAGTGAGCTTGACTATTTGCACCATCCAGAGATTTCGCCCTGGTCCTTAGAAATAAAAATATTCATTTTGATGAATATAGATTCAGAAATCCACAGGTTAATATGCTATGCCTTATTTTTCCTCAAATGTGCATTTAATATGGATTCCATTGACCACTACTATATTGCCAACTGTATTTTGCATGCATTCCAATAAATCAGGCACCATCCTCTCTAGGTATATTTCTTGAAGGACATTTGGTGGATGCCTGTTCATGTCAACTGGAATGAAATTGACAAAGGAGGGAGAGAGGATAACACTTAGTTAATGCCATGGAAAATTATGATGAGTTCCTCCAGACAGGTAGACATACATGTCAGAGGGACCATGGATACTGATGGGAAAGTCAAGTCAGGAGAGGGTAACAAGAGCAGACACATCTGGCAGAAAACAAGTGCACATCTGTCAGCAAACATAGGAAAAGGACTAACCTTCAAGTGCTTGCGGCAGGGGGGCTAACAACACTTTTTAGAACCCTAAGTAGGGAGTATGTCTAGTAATAGGCACCTAATAAACCATATTAGCCAGTTTCTTGATACACCCTGGGTCCAGGACAAATGCCATAAACCACTGAGGCATTGAATCCTGGATCTTCAAGGTGCACAGCATGCTCCAAAGACCACACCCCCTGAATCTGAGGTAGAAACTCAAGTAGGTGAACTACCTCAACCATACCTGCAGCAGGAGAACTTGTGATTCAAAACTCATGGCATATGAGGAACAGAAGAGCTATTCCATGGGTTGATAGGCAGATAACTTTGACTTAGCACACCAATGCATTATTTGCTGACTATGATATGTATTATTCTGGCAGCTCTGTGATTGACATTGTCAGTGAATATTACTGTAAATGCTGCCTATCAACCAATGCCCCTTCTGTGGGTAAATAACATCCAGCTATTTATTCTGTACAAGTGAATATTTCAAATATTGCAATATGTGGTTAGCCTCCACTGGTCCAAGAGACCTCTCTCACCAGTGTTTTAAAAATTAGTTCTAGGAGCTAGTCACTAGCAGTATTAACAAAATATCTTTATTCTCTAGGGCGATGATAAAAAAGTCTCTGCACCAAAAATTAACAAGGAGAGGTCTCTAGTGGGTGACACAGGCAAGAGAATAGATTCAAGAATTGACCCTGGGCTTGCACTAAGTCTAGCCCCCATTTAAGAACAGCTATTTCTTACATCGTGGCCCTGGTCAATACTTGCCCTCATGAGGGAAACACAGAGGATATGGGTGCCATAGCAAAATGTGGTGAAGAAATTAAGATGATGCCCAGGTATCAGATAGAATAGCATCTTGGATTTGTAAAGGCTTGTTTCCAAATAAGTATAACCATCCAACGAGGTGTCACCTAAGTCTATATGGAAGAAGCACAACATCCATGACCAAAGGATAAAAACATCATAGAACCCAAAGCCGGAAGAGGGAACAGTGTCAGAGCTTAAATTTTGAGATTCTGATTTGCAGAACGCTATCGATGGCAGTGCGAGCCCAAGATGCACCAGTGAAATCCAAATAGGAAATGAATCCACAGCGATTCCCCTCTCTCTAGAGGGGAGGCATGGGAATAAACTGGTTATCGGACAGAGAGTATTAAAGAGATGACTGAAGGATATCACATGTTAAATCTGACATTGATGGTGAAAACCTTATTTCTAGATTTCCCCCATCTGAAACACGCTGGGCCTGGTCTGATTTCAACATCTTCTGTGTTTTGTTTTTGTTTTTAATTGAGGCTTATCTCTGACGTACTTTGTCACTGTGGGTATCCCTCTTGAAAATTGTTTACATGTTTTTCAGTATGAAACTGAGCATTAATAAATCTGTCAAGGCAGCAAACATCAAGGAGGTAGGCTGAGGAGGGGGAGTAAGCGAGGAGCTGATATGAAGGCATTCACAAAGGAAGGAAATGTTTAGAAACAGACTGTGGTCGCAACTGTACAACACTGCTTGCTGTGAGCTGTGCTTGAACTATGGAATGACAATATCTGTATTAGCTCCAAATAGAATTATTTTGAAGAACAAAAAAATATCCTACAATAACAATTACCAAGGTGCCTATGTCTATGGACAATATATTATGCACCTCTTCAATAAGCCCTGGGGGCACTGTGAGTGAACAGTTGGTTGCGAATCACAAGCTGGCAGTTTGAACTATCGTTGCTGTACAGGAAAAGGTGCAGCCATCTCCTTCCACAAAGATTATAGCAGTAGATGCTTTATCAGCAGTTCTTCTCCATCCTAAAAATTCCTTGTCAGTTGGAATTGACTCAGTGACCACAAGTTTGTTTGTTTATGCTTTTGGATAAATTCAAATGAATTTATTTTAGAAAGAAGAATATTTCTAATAAATAGTCCCATATATTTTTAGTTCAAAACAATTGTTAGGCATTCACTCAAGTTAAAAGTAATTAGACACAAAACTTATTTATATAAAGACACTGCTTATAGTGATGCCATTGGGCCATGTGTTCTTTGACAAGGCAGTCTATATGTTACATTGGCATATGACTATGTGAATAAAAGTAAAGTGAACACATGTGCAAGTGTAAGTCAAAAGATATTACCACAAAATCATACAGCCATTTATGAAATAAACACATCACAGTATGAAACTATTGTTTAGTAACATATCTCCCAGTTAGGCAGATGCATTCCTGAAAGTGGTGAGTCCAATTCTCCCACTACTGTTCAATTTACATGACATCAAATCAGCAATTTCGGCATCCTCAAAGGACTCAACCTGTGTGCCTTTAAAATATTCATTGGATTTCAGGGCTTAAAAGAAACATGAAGGGGCAAAGTAAAGGCTGTCAGGTAATGTTTCCCAATGATATTCTATAGCAGAGCTCTTGCTGTCCTCAAAGAATGGACAGGTATGTTTAGTGGTTGGGGAAAAAAATCATTGGTAAAAATAGCCTACCTCTTTCCTCACCAACACGGTTTTCAATTTTCTTAAAACTTTGTCAAAATTATCCCAGTCATCCAGTCATCATGCTATGCCATTTGAGAATGATCAAGGGGGCCTGTTGGATAGTCTAAAATAATCACCTCCTTTGAACTTCCTTGACTGACCCACCAGATTCCCCTGGAACCACTTGTTTTAATTGTCTTATTTTGAAGACACCCTAAGGAGATTTCTAATGTATATTAGTTACAGAACTGATCTATAGTTGTCCACACCGATTGCAGAGACGTGCTTCAGCATGTTTTATCTGAAACAAAGCCATGCATGCATAAACTGGAACCCTAATAGCAATACTTCACAACTTTTGAGTCACCCTCAGCTACCGCACATGGGCTTACAACTGCTAAATTGCAATGGTGGACATCGAGGGATTCCAACTTCTTCAGTGAAGAGTTTCAGAGATGGAAATACTGCTTTTCAGAGTGTACAGATCTATCCTCCCACTGGGGCACCAGGTCCACTGCCATCAGGCCAGTGCTAACCCATAACAACGCTATAGGGAGAGGGAGAACTGCCCCTGGCAGCCTAAAATCTCATCGAAGTAGAAAGCCTCACCCTGATCCTGCAGTGCCACATGGTGGTTTTGAACTGCTGACCTTGTGGTTTGCAGCCCGATGCATAAACTTTGTGATACATTGATAGTGTAATTTAGTCAGTGGTATAGAATGTAAAACACCCTTGATAAAAGGAAATTTTTCTAGTATAAGTAACCATGAACTGAAATATATGGCAATGAGTAATGATGCTAAGTTGAATCAGAGACATTTGTAAAGCAGAGATGTATGAGTTGGTTTGGGGCTTACACTTAATTCTAGTCCCAATCTAAGAACAATTAGTTCTAATGGCATGGCCCTGCTTGATGCTTGTCCTCATGAGGCAATCACTGATGACTAAAGTGAAGAATTTGGAACTAACTGGATGGTACCCAACTATCAGGAAGAATAGCATCTGGGGTCTTAAAGACTTATTTTCAAACAAGCAACCACATAAGTGAGGTGCCAACTAAATCCACATGAAAGAAGCACATCTTCCTATATGATACAAGGCTTGCAAAGAATATAATCCAAATTTAAAGGAAGGTAGAGCTGGTAGAGCTTAAATTATGAGATTCTGGTTTAAAGAAGGTGGTAAATGACAATGGAAGGACAAACTTCATTTTCAGGTCCACATATTGGTTAAGCCTCCTGTGAATCCTCTCCAATCACAGTTAGGGGGGTGTGAATATCCCTATTATCAGACAGACAGCACTGCAGTTCATTAGAGTAGAATTAGGTCAAATTTTAATATCCTATCATTTGATTTTCCTTTTGACTCATTTTACAATTGCTTCTTGTTTTTATGTTTTTTTGTTTTTAGGTGAAGGGAAAATACACATGGATTAACCCCCTTCTGTATCTCCTCTGACCATGGGCCAGTGTTGCAAAGAACCTTGCTATCTTGCAGAATGAATTTCAAAATGAATTATTGCAGATGCCTTCAGATTAAAATTTAGTATCCTATTATTTGATTTCCCTTGTGAACCATTTTAAATTTGTTTTGGCATTTAATCTTTTCTGCTTTCTTTTATTTTTCGGGGGCATCACTGTCCTCTGGTGGTCATGGAAGCTACCGAACCTGGCTCCTGGAGAGCTGCTGCTGAATTTGAACTGCCAAGTCAATGGACTGCAGTCCCACACTCAACCACTACACCACCGGGGCTCAGCCCCTGCTTTATTTTCTATTGAGGTTTTTATCTGTTTTAATTTATTGTGGTAAGTTGTTGGTTTGTTTGCTTTGATTTTTAATGCCAGAGGAGGTTGGAGGGAGGGAGAAGCTAATAACGATGAGCTGATAAGAATGAAGAAAATGTTCTAAAACACATTGTGGTGATCATTGTACAACTATCCTTAATGTTATTGAACTATTGAATTGTTTGATATATGACTTATATGCCAATAAATCTATTAGAATGAAATATTTTTCTCATTTCTGCTTTTTCATTTTTGCACATGCCCCACTCATGGCTAATCTTCATCTACCTCTCAGTCATTCCTCTCAGATATAACTCTATTATTTAAAGATGGTCAGAAAAGCTACACCCTGCTTGCCATCAATTTTAGAATGCTTACTCTTACCTGGCACCCATCTTTCCTGACTCCCTGCTCACCCCCTCTCTCTATCCCTTTCCCCTCAAGAACCATTGGACCAGTTGCTGTGTCTGTAAGAAGAATAAGAAAAATATACATATATATAAATGTATAAATACAGATGAACTTGTTTATATATGTATATATATGCAATGCAACAAGAAAGCAGATGGACTTTGAGCCTCTACTTAAATTTTACCTCTGTACCAAAAGTTTTGTTCTAATATTTTGGCCCTGTATGATGCTCACCTTCCTGACTTGATTGCTGAAGACAAAATGAGTGCATAAGTAAATGCAGTGAAGAAAGATGATGATGTCAAGCTATCAAAAGATATATCATCTGGGGTCTTAAAACCCTGTAGTTAAATAAGTGGCCATCTAGCAGGGAAGCAACAGAACTGACATGGAAGAAACGCACCAGCTTTTGTAATCACAAGGTGTCAATGGAAAAGGTAACAGAAGTTTAAAAACAAGAAACAAAATTGATGCAAAGGGGCATGGATGTAGTGAAGACCCGAAACCCATCTGTAAGATAATGGGACAGTCCTTCTCAGATAAATCACATGGAAGGGATGATAAATCCAGGGTGTGGTATAGCACTGATGAGTCAGCTAACTATCCTCTAGGTCTCCTATATTTTGTCTCTTTATTATTATGCTTTTATTTGTTTAACCATAAACCATCTTAGATTTGCATATTTTCATTTGTATAATTAGGATCATTCACTACATGAAAGTCAAGATAGATAGTCTTTCAGAAACAGTAACAGGAGTACTGATTTCCTGAGGGTACGGGAAAGGATGTGGGGAAGGAGGGGGAATAAAGAGCTAATAGTTATAGAATAAAATGAAGAGTTCCTGGGGTAAAGGATGGGGAAGGGAGGAGATAAAGGGGAACTGATAAAGAAGTTGAAGAAGTAAGAAAATGTTCTGAAAGTGATAGCAATTGTACAATACTGCTTGATGTGATTGAACTATAAAATAATTAAAAGTACAAAAAAGAGTAGGAAAAGTGGGTCAAAACTAAACAATAGGTTCACAATTTGACGTTTTTGTATAACAGGGATTTCTGTGATTTTATCACTATTTTTTTACTTACACACAAATTATTATTATTAGGTGCTGAGAAGTTGAATCTTAGTGATTCCACACACAACACTAGAAAAGAGTGACTAAACTTGTGGCATAATCACAACGACTTTTCTGGTGAAGTCCATCGTTACACCTACTGCATACATCATCTCATTTAGGGTCTACCTCCTTTTGGATAACCTTACCAAGCATAATTTGCTTTTCAGGGACTAATCTCTCCGAATAGCTTGTTCAAACAACGAGAGGAAGCCACTCTCATTTCTACAGAACATTCTGGCTCTACTTACTCTAAGAAAGATTTATTTGTTTTTCACAAGATCACAATTCAAATGTGTCCATTTTTCTGTAGTCTTACTCATTGTTCAGCTTTCACATGTATATGAGGCAATGGAATATACTATGGCAGTGGTCACCAGATTCCTAACAGTAGCAAAATTGCAGTTATGATGTAGAAGTGAAAATAATTTTATGATTGGGAGGTCACCCCAACCTGAGGAACTGTATGGAAGGGTCTCAGCAGGAGGATGGTTGAGGCAAAATACTATGGTATGGCTCAGGCACATGTTAGTCCTCAAAGTGACATCTTTGCTCTTTAACATGTCAAAGAAGTCATATAAATCTACCTATATAATAGTTTTAAATACTATGAAAATATGGTAACTTATTGTCTATCCTAATTTATAGAAAACAAACACAGTACAAAGATATTATTATCTCCTGACTCTAACAAATTATTTTGCTTCTCTTAGTCTACTGCTCAGGTATAATTTTTAATTTTTTACAAAGTGTTGAGTTTTCTTATGAGACTATTTATTAGTGCATTGCTAATTAAGTATATACATTTACCAGGTCCAATTAACAATGATATATTGGTGTACACAGATTTGAATATTTATCTATTCAATATTATATTCTATGGCAGTGAATATAGAAAAAATTGGGGGGCAGATGTTTCATCTATAATGTAAATATGGTCTTGTTTATGATCTTTTATCAGTCAGTCTTTTATCATATATGGGCTTAAAAATAGTCATATCAGTGTATCAGAAAATATAGCATCAACATCAACAAATTAAATGCCTACTGAATTTTAAACCACAAAAATCAATCTTCCATCTGAATGAGTTATTTGTCAACCTAAAGAAGGGTATCAAGTCTCTCCACAGCTGTAGCTCCATATATTTGTATAATTTGTGGCTCAAGTTAACATAAGATAGTTTTTGCAGAGATACACTAATCACTGCACCTGTGAGTGAAGTCCTATTTTGAGTGTTTCATTATGGTAGAATACATTTGTAGCTTCATTTATTAGGGAAAAATATGTCAAATTTAGATAAACTTGCATAATTTCATAGAATATCTGAAAAGATTTACCAAAATAATTTTCCCTGGGAGTCTGGGGAATTCACAAGTATAACATACATTATATCCAAGATGCTCGCTTCGAAGAATGCTAAGTAGCTATATTTCTAATGCTTTCATAACCCCTCAGATACTCAAATAACTGGGGGGAAAAACAGGAAATCCATAGAAAATACATCCCCTAACTATTAGCAAGCAGGTTCTCAGAAAATACATCCAAGAGGAAATTTCATAATCTTAAAATGAGGGAAAGTAATTGTGCTATCTTATAGTATAATCAATATGTGAAGTAAGGTAGGCCAGGGAGGAGCAAAATACATGAAGAAATGGACAAAACTGAGTCTCTTCATGTCATGAGGCTGGACATGCTGCAGTTTTAGATAGCAAAATGGGATAGACAAGTTGAGAATTTTTTGAGGGATCTTGTATGAGACAGGTCAATCTAGAAGGTAAGACAAGATAATAACATTATCCTTATTTATTATTAAGATAGTTCAAGAGGCTGAGAGAAAGAGGTGGAGTTATAGAAAGACAAGATGTGGGGAAAAGAGTAGAAGTTGTTTAGGAAAAAATTTTATGAATTTTCATAATGGGAATTATGAAATCCTCCCACCACTTGGCAGTTTTGAAAGGATCAAAAGTCTATGTTAAGATTGAAATCAAGGAAGGTTTGACAAGAGCAAGAGGGACCCATCACTTTCTAATTAAATGGAGAAGCCTTTGCAAGCACAAGGCAGTTTGAAGGAGTATTTTCTGAGCAGATTCATCTCCAAGGAAAACTCTCGTTTTTGATAGCCCTGATTTTTGTACAGTGATGAAATTTTAAATAGGAAAACAGGTATGAGGAATAAGAAAGGTATTTGATAGGACTCTGTATACTGAAGCAGACAATCCTGTATTTTCAAAGCAGAGTCTAGAAGGTGTGCAGTACTATGAGTAGGAGAAGGGAGACTGCAAAGTACTGAAGAGAGCCGACAGACTTTTAAAGCTTTACGCACCTGGACTAAAACATGTTCTCTGACGCTTGGGGATGGCATCTCAGCTGATGATCTATTAACCCATCCCCTGTTTTTCCATTTCCAAAATTATGTGGGTGAGAGTAACTTCATAGATGATTAAGATAATAAATAAGTGATGATTTAGTTATGGAACAGTAAGTTACATATCTGGCAGCTAAACACAAAACCAGCAGTTGAAAACACCAAGGAAGAATGAGGAGGCTTTGTTCTCCTGTGATGATGAACAGTCTCAGAAACCCACAAGGTCATTTTTACTCTGTCACATAGCGTCCATCCCTATGAGTTAGGACTGACTCAATGACAGTCAGAGTTTCCGAGACTTAGTTATGAGAACGATTATGCAGACTAAATAACATAAACGTGCAAAGACCTTAATACAATATCTGTATATAATAGTAACTCAAAAAAGCTCAGGTTCCTGTTCTTTCTCTCTGAAATGAGTCTATCACGCATTTAAGACTCCCGCGACCACCAGAAAGCAGTGGTGCTCAAAAACGAACAAAAAAAAAGACATATAAAACAGTAGCCAGTAAAACAAGGACTGGCATAGACCAAGAAGAAATGAGAAAATAAATACTTTGGAATAGAGAGGTGGATCAGCCTTGGAGCAACTAGAAAACAAGAACAGGACGGACAGGAAAACTGCACTAGCCACTCTTGTCTAAGGGTTTACCAATAACAGATTGGAAGGATTCCATCAATCACAGCGGGACCACACTGAACTGTTAGGAGTTCATTGTGACCTTGGAACGTTCAGCTACCTGTCGGTTCAGATGCTAGCTCTGCTGCCTTGGGCTGGAACTGTCTCATTGGACAAGTTATTTCTTTATGTACTTCAGTGTCTTCACATGTAACATAGAAATATATGCCACAGTGACTTTGTGGACTGAGGAAAAAGGAGATAGAGAATACCCAACCCAGTAAGTACAGAACAATTGCCCATTAGTGTTAGAACTCATCTCCTCTCGTTTTTTTATCTATGTTACTGTTTTGTATTATAGAAATATAAGCTACATATTAGATAAATATTTTCTGATGACTTCCTAATTGCATATATTATAATTCATTTTTACAGGACTAGTATTGGAGATGGAATAAACTATAAAATTCTTTTTTTAAATCCTTATAAGTATTTATAGATGCAAAATGTCTTTCAGTATAAATATAAGTATTTAAAAGTATAAAACACTTGTAAGTATCTTGCTCATTTAAATACTAAATAGTTTTTCTGGTATGATTAGGCATTATTGAGAGCAGTAATAGGAAAAACGGTATAGTAGTAATTGTTGAGTTAATTTTCTTCCACTAATAAATATGCTATAACACTAGGTAGTATCTACTACCTAATCTAAACCCCAATTTGAGTAGTCCATCTTTATATTTGCAGTAAAGAAGAACAGACAGTTTAAGCTTCTCATCTTTTTATCTTCAGTGTTGGAAAATAATGTCACCTAGTAATATATAATGAGTGATTTATACTTTGATAAGTCATTTTTTGTGTGTTACCCAATATTATTTCAGATTTTGCTATCAAGACATCAAAATATTGCCTTGGGCAAATCTGTTACACAGTTCTCTCTAAAGTGTGACAAAGCAAAGATGTCACTTTGAGGATTAAGAGACCTAAGCCATGATGTTTTCAGTCATTTCATATATATTTGAAAACTGCACAGTAAATAAGGAAACCCAAAGAAGACTTGCTACATTGGAATTACGGAGTTGTTGAAGAATTTGAAATATACCATGGACTAACTAACTCCATCTGTTTTGGAAGAAGTTCCAGCAGAAAACTCCTTAGAAGTGAGGTTGGTGAGACTCCATCTCACATATATATGTTAGATATGTCATGAAAAGGAATCATTTGACTTGACACTGAATAAAGCGGAGGAGAAGCAGCACAAAAGAAGACCTTTCGTGAGGTGGATTGACACAGCAAGTGCCATACTGAGTTCTACATTAGCAACAATTATGAGATTGATAAAGGAGATATGCAAAACCTTTTCCAATAAAAAATGATTTTGTCTCTAAGGTAAACCATACATCAAAAATAGATATATTAATTGATTGGGGGCTTACTCTCTTTTTCAAATTTATTATTAATTGTAAGTTAATGCATATCATTCCATAGTTCAGTCACATCTAGCAGATTTGTATAATTGCTACCATTATGCCAGCAATTCATTCTTCTATGCCCCTACATGTCCTCATAAATTGCTCACTGAAGATTTGGGTATTATTGCAAAGTGTGGTGAGGAAAGCAGACAGTGGCTGTCTATCAGCAAGAATAGTATCTGGCATCTTAACAGCTTGTCTTAAAACGGAAGCCATCTAAGCAAACACAGAAGAAGCATACTTCCTTGTGTGAGCCAAGGATTATAAATAATAAAATCCAAATGCAGAGGAGAGAATGATATCAAAGCTTAAATTATGAACACCTGGTTTGCAGAAGGACTCTAAAATTCAGAGTCCTCAAGTGGACTAAGCTTCTTATAATTCAGAAAATCCTCTCTGATCATAGTTTTAGATTGTAAATATTAGTTGATTAATACAGGTGCTGTTGAGTTAAAATTTAACACCTTGTCATTTGACCTCCATTTTTACCTGTTTTTAAGTTGTTTATAATATTTTATGCTTGCTCTTCAATTGAGATTTTTTTCTCTGTTTCTGTTGTTATTTTGTATTGTTATTGAACTGTTTCTTTGGGGGGTTGCTTCTTCGTGGTGTTTTGTAGGATTTTCTATACATGAAACATAGGATAAGTAAATCTATAGAGATTATAGTTGGATTAATAATTACCCAGGAGCCTGGCTGATTGGGGAAGGATTGGAATATATTAGGACACTAAGAATAATAAATATGAGAAAAATGCTTTAAAATTGGTTGTGTTGATAATTGAACAACTATTTTTTAATGTGAATTAAGTATCAAACTGCATTACACATGAATTATATGACAATAAAACTATTTTAAGGTATGATTCCCAAAGTTAAATATAAAGCTTACAATAACAATGTGAAACCTACAGCTAAGGCTTAATTTATTAAACAAAAAATACTTTAATTGTAAGAGAACTGATTCTTACTCATTGAGTGACGTTAGAATGTATCACATTGTAATTATGCTTCTTCTCAAAATTATATCATTATAAATTAGGGGGAGTACAGATTAGGGACCCAGGTGTAGGTAGGTAATGGGACACCCCCTTACAGAAGGGCCTCATGGAGAAAATGAGCCAGTCAGGGTGCAGTGTAGCAGTGATGAAACATACAACTTTCCTCTAGCTCTTCAATGCTTCCTCTCCCCCACCACCCCCCATCCCCTAACCCCGACTCCATACACACACCCACTATCATGATCCCAATTCTACCTTACAAATCCAACTAGACCAGAGGGTATACAATGATACAGATGGAACATGGAAATACAGGGAATCCAGGATATATGATCTCTTCAGGACCAGTGGTGAGAGTGGCAGTACCGGGAGGGAGAAGGAAAGGTGAGTAGAAAGGGGGAAACTTATTATAAGGATCTACATATAACCTCCTCCCTGAGGAACGGACAACAGGCAGACATTAGACAGAGTAAGATATGGCAAAATAACAATAATTTATAAATTATCAAGGTTTCCTGAAGGAGGGGTGAGTGCGGAGGGGGGGGATGAAAGAGGAGCTAATACCAAGGGTTTAAGTAGGCAAATGTTTTGAGAATGATGAGGGCAACAAATGTACAAATGTTCCTGACATACAATGGATGGATGGATGGATGGATGGATGGATATGATAAAAGCTGTATGAGCCCCCATAAAATGATTTAAAAAAAAAAGAATGCTTCTTTTAATTTTCTGTGACTAATTATTCAGAATAGATAGTCTTTGGAGTCATAAGATAGTCAATATTTATTGAGATTTCCTTTTTTCCGAAGATCCTGGTCTAGGTACTCCACAGATAATAGTCTTCCTGTTAGAAAAGTATATACAATTTACTAACTCTGTTTCATAGATGATAAAACTGGACTACTTGGAGGCTATTTTTTTAATAAACCACAACAGGCAGACTTTGTGTATTTAGTAAAAAAAGAGAGAGAGAGAGTGCTAGACTAGAGGTGTTTCTGAGTTTAAAAAAGCAATGAGTGAATTAAGATAAGATATGAGATTCTTGCTCCTCTCTTCTTCCTCAAAATGATAAGACATTTTTCTATGAATCCTCAAAATTTCTTTCTCCCTTCATATCCTTCAGAAAATACCTATAAATCTATTTGAAATCTCATATAACTAAGAATGACATTTATTATTAAAATTCTATGAAGATCAAGACAAATGTAATTTGCAATGTAGGTAATTCTCAAATGATATAAATTAATATTGGTTATTGCTTCCTTAAGGAGCCCCAGTGTAGTGGTCAGTCCTGGTTACATGTTGGACTGCTACCTGCAAGGTCAGCCATTGCAGACAACCATCCACTAAGGCAGAACAAGAAAGGCTTTCTACTCCAGTAGAGTACAGTCTTGGGCACCCATAAAGGCAGTTCTATCTTGTTCTATCACTGTGAGTCACAAATGACATCATTGCTAAGGGTTTGGTTTGAGAGGATGACATTCTTCAGGAACCTTTGTGTAGCTGTAGGTTAGGTGTCAGGCTGCTAACCTCAAGATTGGGAGTTCAAACCCATCAGTCACTTGAGGGACGTAGCTGAGGCCATGTGCTCTCAGAGAGACCTACAGTCTCCCCAATCCTATATACACGGTGGCTATGAGTCCAAAGTGACTTGATGAGAATGGGTAGTTCCGTTTATACTGGCTTTCTTTATTTTTATTTTTTTTTTGGGGGGGGGGGGGGTATCACTGCTCTCCGGTGGTGGGAGTAGGAGGCCCAGCCCCACTGCTGGAACTGAACCTTCGTCCCAGCGGGCCGCAATTCCGCGCACAACCACTACGCCACC